>BQNB010001874.1:35568-132239 GCA_026074375.1 Tanacetum coccineum | reverse complement strand
GTACTTCTAATATATTGTACACAATGCCATTTTTTTTACTTAGAAGTTTTTAATACATCTATGAGTTCTTTAGATCGTTTATTTTGATCTACTCATAAAGTATTGAAAAAAGTTCTGGGAAAATGATGTTGTTATGTTGTATATCGATTCATCTACTTGCGGGTAATGTACTACTTTCGGTTTGTAACTGAATAATTTTTGGTTAGCTGAAGCACTAAAGTCGCGTCATTTTTTTAGTCTATTTACTTCCGTATACAAACACCATTTTTCTGGAATGGAAACATCAACGAAAACGAATAACCCCGCGCTCCGTAGCGGAGCGCGGGTTAAAAACCTTGTTGTAATATAAACCTTGAAAATAGTTTCCACTTTTTATTTCTAAAAAAGATGCGAATTCTTCATACATCATTCTAGCAACCTTCATATTAAGTGTAAAACCATTATCATACCTTAAATGAAAATTAAAATTGTGATTGTATTTAATTTGTTATCCAACCTCTTGGTCAGTAGTTATGTTAGATTATTCTTGATAAAAGTTATCATGTGTTATGGTAGACACACTTTACAATAAAAAGCATGGTAGGTATAGACTATAGTACGTTCAGTTGTTGTAGGAAACAAGCAAAAGAATCCGCGCGTTGCGGCGGAGCTAATTTTTTTCCGAATAGTTTTTTTTACGTTTTGGGGGTTTTTTTTGGGCGATGCGTTATGGCAGGGCTAATTTTTAATATTTTTCTTTTTTTGTATGATTCGGGGAAAAAAAATTGCGTTGGGAAGGGCTAATTTTTTCCCGAATATTTTCTTTTTTTGGGACGGTTTTGTAAATTTTTGTACGGGAATTTTTGTGTAAGAAAATCGCAAATAGTTAAAAGGTGAGGGTCCGTTTTGTAATTTTTTTTACTTTGGGCCAGATTTTAGGCTATTTTTTGGTTTTTTTTTTGGCTAATTTTTTCCGGGATATTTCCTTTTTTTGTATGATTCGGGAAAAAAAAATTGCGTTGGGACGGGTTAATTTTTTCCCGAATATTTTCTTTTTTTGGGACGGTTCGATATCTTTTTTTTTTGACCGAAGATTAAAAAAGTTGTGAACAATAAAATCTTTACGTTTTTTTTTTGTTAATGTTTTTTACGGATTTTTTGTGTAAGAAAATCGAATAGTTAAAAGTTGAGGGACCGTTATTATTTTTTTTTTTTACTTTTGGGCCAGATTTCAGGCTAATTTTGGCTAGTTTTTTTTTTTATCTTTGGGCCAGATTTATAGCCAACATTTAGATGCGAATTTTAGGCTATGTTTGTCGATCAATGTTGAATATAGTAATAATTTTTTTTATATGGCTTATGTGTTGGGCCTCATGTTTAAAAGTGTTTTTTTTATATGGGTTTTTTTTAATATAATGGGTTGTACGTTTGTGACCATATTGATTATTTTAAAGTTATTAGGTATCGAAGATGTTTCCGCGCGTATTTTTTTTATCTGAATAAATCGGAACTTTTGTAATATTTTTTTCCCTCCTACTTTGTGCATACAAATTTAAAAAAAAACAAAAACAAAATAATTTCAAAAAAAAACCAAAATCGATGTTTCCGCGGGTATTTTTTTATCTGAATAAATCCGAACTTTTGTAATATTTTTTTCCCTCCTACTTTGTGCATACAAATTAAAAAAAAACAAAAACAAAATAATTAAAAAAAAAACCAAAATCGGGCTGGCCCAAAATGGGAGCCCGTTACTGTAGCACTGTAGATCCACTGTCAAAACGACAGTGGATTTGTCCGTGAATGTGTAATACAAGCAAAAGAACCCGCGCGTTGCGGCGGGGCTAATTTTTTCCCGAATAAATTTTTTTTACGTTTCGGGGGGTTTTTTTAGGCGATGCGTTATGGCGGGGCTAATTTTTAATATTTTCTTTTTTTGTATGATTCGGGGAAAAAAAATTTGCGTTGGGACGGGCTAATTTTTTCCCGAATATTTTCTTTTTTTGGGACGGTTTTGTAAATTTTTTTACGGGAATTTTTGTGTAAGAAAATCGTAAATAGTTAAAAGGTGAGGGTCCGTTTTGTCTAATTATTTTTTTTTTACTTTGGCTAAATTTTAGGCTATATTTTGGGTTTTTTTTTGGCTGAAATTTTTTCCCCGATTATTTCCTTTTTTTAAATACGATTACATGAATTTTTTTTTTGCGTTGGGACGGTTAATTTTTTCCCGAATATTGAACTTTCTTGGGACGGTTCATATCTCTTTTTTTTGGGCCGATGAATGTAAAAAAGTTGTGAACAATAAAAACTTGACGTGTTTTTTTTGTTAATTTTTTTACGGGATTTTTTTTGTAAGAAAATCGTAAATAGTTAAAAGTTGAGGGACCGTTTTGTATTTTTTTTTACTTTGGGCCAGATTTTGGGCCACATTTTATGCGAATTTTAGGCTAGTTTGTCGACAAATGTGTATATTAGTAATAATTTTTTTTATATGACTTATGTGTTGGGCCTCATGTTTAAAGTGTTGTTTTTTTGCTATATGGGTTTTTTTAATATAATGGGTTGTACGTTTGTGACCATATCGATTATTTTAAAGTTATTAGGTATCGAAGATGTTTCCGCGGGTATTTTTTTTATCTGAATAAATCGGAACTTTTGTAATATTTTTTTCCCTCCTACTTTGTGCATACAAATTTAAAAAAAACAAAAACAAAATAATTTAAAAAAAAAAACCAAAATCGGGCTGGCCCAAAATGGGAGCCCGTTACTGTAGCACTGTAGATCCACTGTCAAAACGACAGTGGATTTGTCCGTGAATGTGTAATATAAGCAAAAGAACCCGCGCGTTGCGGCGGGGCTAATTTTTTCCCGAATATTTTTTTTACGTTTCGGGGGGTTTTTTTTGGCGATGCGTTATGGCAGCAAAAAAAAAAAAAAAACAAAAACAAAAAACAACCCAAAATGGCTAATTTTTTAATATTTTTCTTTTTTTTGTATGATTCGGCAGCGAAAAAAAAAAATTGCTGTTGGGAAGGGCTATTTTTTCCCGAATATTTTCTTTTTTTGGGACGGTTTTGTAAATTTTTTTACGGGAATTTTTGTGTAAGAAAATCGTAAATAGTTAAAAGGTGAGGGTCCGTTTTCTATTTATTTTTTTTTACTTTGGGCTAGATTTTAGGCTATTTTTGGGTTTTTTTTGGCTAATTTTTTCCCGGATATTTCCTTTTTTTATACAATTCAGGAAAAATTTTTTGCGTTGGGACGGGTTAATTTTTTCCCGAATATTTTCTTTTTTTGGGACGGTTCGATATCTTTTTTTTTTGGGCCGATGAATGTAAAAAAGTTGTGAACAATAAAAACTTGACGTGTTTTTTTTTGTTAATTTTTTACGGGATTTTTTGTGTAAGAAAATCGTAAATAGTTAAAAGTTGAGGGACCGTTTTGTATTTTTTTTACTTTGGGCCAGATTTTGGGCCACATTTTATGCGAATTTTAGGCTAGTTTGTCGACAAATGTGTATATTAGTAATAATTTTTTTTATATGGCTTATGTGTTGGGCCTCATGTTTAAAGTGTTGTTTTTTTTTGCTATATGGGTTTTTTTTAATATAATGGGTTGTGCGTTTGTGACCATATCGGTTATTTTAAAGTTATTAGATATCGAAGATGTTTCCGCGGGTATTTTTTTATCTGAATAAATCGGAACTTTTGTAATATTTTTTTTAACTCCTACTTTGTGCATACAAATTAAAAAAAAACCAAAATCGGGCTGGCCCAAAATGGGGGAGCCTGTTACTGTAGCAAACGGCCCACAGTCAAAACGACTGCGTTTTTGTCACCTATTCCAGATTTTGGGCCACATTTTATGCGAATTTTAGGCTAGTTTGTCGACAAATGTGTATATTAGTAATAATTTTTTTTATATGGCTTATGTGTTGGGCCTCATGTTTAAAGTGTTGTTTTTTTTGCTATATGGGTTTTTTTTAATATAATGGGTTGTACGTTTGTGACCATATCGGTTATTTTAAAGTTATTAGGTATCGAAGATGTTTCCGCGGGTATTTTTTTATCTGAATAAATCGGAACTTTTGTAATATTTTTTTTAACTCCTACTTTGTGCATACAAATTAAAAAAAACCAAAATGGGCTGGTCCCAAATTGGGGAGCCTGGTTACGGTAGCAAACGGCCCACAGTCAAAACGATTGCGTTTTTGTCACCTATTCACTGGATTTTGGGCCACATTTTATGCGAATTTTAGGCTAGTTTGTCGACAAATGTGTATATTAGTAATAATTTTTTTTATATGGGCTTATGTGGGGGCCTATGTTAAAGTGTTATTTTTTTTTTGTATATGAGTTTTTTTTAATTATAGGAGGGCCGCCTACCGATATTTTCCAGTTTCCCAAAATTGATTTTTCTCAAAATTTGTGTGAGGGGAGTTTCTGTTTTTGGTGGTTTAATTTGCTGCAAGTCCATCATTTTATGGCAATTAAGATTTTTTTAGCACATAGCAAGCAAGCATTCAACATTCTACATATATGACAAGTTGTAGGATAAAACTATTTCACATAATTTTGGCATATAATCATATATGATTTGAAGTCCAAAAGAGTGAAGAGCATATAAAATAGTGACTAGATATAATGCACAAAGAATTTTTCTTGACAAGAGGGTTAAGTGAAAAACGAACCAAACTTTTGTGCAAATGCTAGTGTGTGACTAATTGCGACAAATGTGGAGTAGCGATTATTTCGACACTAAGACATGTAAAACCTAAGAAATAATCCAAATGCTCTTTGATTTAATTTTGCTCAATCAAGATTGTCAAAAATATATATTAGATTATATACTTTTGACAACAAGTAAGAGAACATTATGCATATGTGAAAAATGTTTTTAGTATATCTCAACAATATATGAAAATTGATTTTCATGTGCTCCTAGTTGTGAGAAAGACTTTTTAGAAAATAATAGATTGGGACTATTGTATATATGTATAATGAGATATGCATTTAGATTAAAGAATTTGTAAAAGTTTGCTTATAGACTTTTCCTAATTTTGTGTTTTTGTGTAAAATAGAAACCTAGACACAGAGAGAAAAAAATTTAGTCAGTCAGATGGGTGGTCCCCTTAAAGTCTGGCCGGTCCCCTTAAAATTAAGGGGGCCGCCCTTTATGAATTAAGGGGGCCGCCACCTGTTAAGAGAATTTTTCTAAGATTTTTGACAAACAGTTCTTTGATGATTTTCATTTCTTTATTATGCCGAAAACTTAATCAATTTGTTCCATCATTCCTAGACCTAGACATAAGTAGTTAAATGACTCACGTTTAAGTGGTTTAGTTAGAATATCGGCTATGTTGTCTTCCGATGAGACCTTTTCTAAAGAGATATTCCCTTTTTGAACATTATCACGAAGGAAGTGGTGGCGAATTTCTATGTGTTTAGTTCGTGAGTGTTGAACGGGATTCTTACTTAAGTCTATAGCCCCTTTGTTGTCACACATTATTGGAATATTGTCTAACCTAATGCCATAGTCTATGAGAGCTTGTTTCATCCATAGTGCTTGTTGACATGCCTTTCCGGCACTAACATATTCCGCTTCGGTTGTGGAGATAGCAAGAGCGGTTTGCTTCTTTGAAAACCAAGATGTTAAACAACATCCCATGAATGTGCAAACACCACTAGTGCTCTTGCGATCAACGTAATCTCCCGCATGATCCGAATCCGCATAAACTATTGTTTCTATGCCGGATCCCTTGGGATACCATAATCCCAAATGCATAGTGCCTTTAATGTATCGGAAGATACGCTTAACCGCTTCTAGGTGAGAGGTTTTGGGATCCTCTTGAAAGCGTGCACAAAGGCAAACACTAAACATGATATCGGGTCTACTTGCCGTTAAGTATAATAAACTACCTATCATGCCTCTATATTTGGTATTATCTACGGACTCACCTTCTTCGTCCCTTGTGAGTTTGGTTTCCGTAGACATGGGGGTTTTCATTGGCTTAGAGTCTTCTAGTCCAAATTTCTTAAGCATTTCCTTAATATATTTTGATTGATTGAAAAATATTCCATCATTTAATTGTTTTATTTGTAATCCTAAGAAAAAGTTTAGTTCCCCCATCATACTCATTTCAAACTCATCATGCATGATCTTGGCAAAGTCATCACACATTTCTTGACAAGTTGATCCGAATATAATGTCATCAACATATATTTGGACGATAATGATGTTGGAGTCTTTCTTTTTAGTGAAGAGAGTGTTATCTACCATTCCCATAGAATAATTATGTTTAATAAGAAAGGCTTTTAGTCGATCGTACCAAGCTTTTGGAGCTTGTTTTAGACCATAAAGAGCTTTCTTAAGTTTATAGACATAATTAGGTTTTGCGAAGTCAATGAATCCCGGAGGTTGTGCCACGTAAACCTCCTCATTGATAACACCGTTAAGGAATGCACTCTTCACATCCATTTGGTATAACTTAAAATCTAGTGCACAAGCATAAGCTAAAAGTATTCTTATGGACTCTAGTCTAGCTACGGGTGCATATGTTTCATCATAATCAATTCCTTCTTGTTGATTATAACCTTGGGCGACCAACCTAGCTTTGTTTCTTGTTACGACCCCATTTTCATCGAGTTTATTTCTATATACCCATTTTGTTCCTATAATGGTCATATCCATGGGATTTGGGACTAGTTCCCAAACATCATTTGTTATAAATTGATTTAGTTCCTCTTGCATGGCCATTACCCAATTTTCATCTTTTAGTGCCTCATTTATATTTTTAGGTTCTATTGTTGAAATAAAGCAAAAGAAATTGCTTTTCTCTTGAGCTTGCGACCTAAGTGTTCTTTGATTTAGATTACCAATAACATTTTCTAGGGGATGACTTTTAGATTCTTTAATGTTTATTATTTGATTATTTTCTAATGAAATGTCTTCAAGATCATTGCCTATGGGTTTTGTTTTACTAACCTCAATAGCTTCTTCTTCGACTAATTCATCATCTTCCAATGGTGATGTTTTAGGTGGAGGAGGAGTCTCATCGAAAGTTACATTTAATGATTCTTCTACTTTCATTGTTTGTTTGTTAAGTATTATGTAAGCTTTACTAGTTTGCGAATATCCTAGGAAAACACCTTCATACGACTTTGGGTCGAACTTGGTTAGGTAATCTTTTGTATTAAGAATAAAACATTTACTTCCGAATACTCTAAAATAGTTAAGGTTTGGTTTCCTTCCTCTTAACAACTCGTATGGAGTTTTTCCCAAAATACGTCTAATAGAAACTCTATTAATTATATAAGTTGATGTATCGATCGCATTGCACCAAAATTTTTGAGGAATGGATTGTTCATTTAACATGGTTCTACTCATTTCTTGTAAGGTGCGATTTTTTTGTTCTACTACCCCATTTGATTGTGGAGTACGAGGAGCAGAAAAATTGTGAGATATCCCATTTAAATCACAATATTTTCTAAATTGTACTTCATTATCAAATTCCCGACCATGATCCGTTCTAATTGATACAATAGAACATCCTAATTTGTTTTGGATCATTTTGCTAAATATTTCAAATTCTTCGAAGGCTTCGGTTTTATTTGCTAAGAATCTAGTCCAAGTGTATCGAGAATAGTCATCTACAATTACTAAGGTATAACGATTTCCTCCATAGCTTCGTATGGCGGAGGGGCCAAACAAATCCATGTGAAGTAGTTCTAAGCATCTAGTTGTTGAGACTATATTTTTGGCCTTGTGACTTACGTGAGCTTGCTTTCCAACTTTGCAAGCATCACAAAAATGTTGGTCGTATTTAAGTTTAGGTAGATTTCTAACTAATTCTTTAGACGCTAATGATTGAATTAGTTGCATATTAGCATGACCTAATCTTCTATGCCATAGTGTGGAATTTTCGTCTAATGTTGCAAGGCATATTTTGTCTTCCGGTTTATTTCCTAATTTCATTACATATATTCCTCCTTTCCTAATTTTTTTACCTATAACCTTTTCATCTTTGATTATTTCGTTAACGTGTTCGGTAAATATTACTTTGCATTTATTATCATATTTGACCTACATTAAGGAAGTTATATGTTAAGTTATCTACATGCTCAGCATTTTCAATTATTATAGAGTCTTGAGAAATCGTACCTTTGCCTATGATTTTACCACGTAAGTTGCTCCCAAAATTACGTTTCCTCTGTTGTACGCTTTGTATGAAGAAAACAACTTTCGATTACCGGTCATGTGTTTTGAGCATCCACTATCTTTAATCCACTCATCGGGTTCCAAGTTTATTCTAGATATTCTCATCGGGCGCTTGAGCTACAAGACAAGTTTGATCTTTAGTCTTTTCCACTTCATCTTCTCCATTGTCGCTCCATGCTCCTCCAATAAATGCTCTTTGATCGTTGTTCTTTGGCGGCTTTGAACATTCTCCAATTAGGTGATTTGGATCACCACCTCTAAAGCATTTTCTTTCACTTTTACCATAACCATCATTTTTACTTCTTTGGAATGTTTTTCTACCGTCGTGTGTTGTCTTTTACTATATTCTCGTCTCTTGAAGAATTTCTTGAATCATTTACGGCCATAACATAATCTTCGTTTCACTATCTGAGCTTGAGCTTTCTTAATCACTTATTCTTTTTTTTACCTATAATGCAAGAGATTTACTTTGTTCTTTCTTGCCTTTGACCGTTCGAAATCTTCTTTATGACTTCTTTATAAACTTTCAAGTTCATGAAGTTCGTCAAGAGGTAAGGTGTTAGATCTCTTGATTCTTCAATCGTCGTGACTTTCGCGCGCCCATTTTGTGTAAGGCCTAAGACTATTTCCTAACACATTCGTGCTGTGAAAAACCCTTCATCAAGTGCATTTTAGATTGTATTAATAGTGTTAAATTTAGGCATATGCAATTATCTATTGATCCTCATCGGAATCATAAAATTGTTTATATTGTATGAACAAAAAGATTATTTTGTTAGCTTTGACTTTGATTATTACCTTGTATGGAAGTGATTAATAACAGTGTCTCAATTTTCTTTTGCGTTTGACCAAATAAAAATTCTTTTTCGTATTCTTTTATGTGGCAAGCCATTATAAATTACCATTCTCTAGCTTCTTTAAGTTTTTGCAAGTTTGTTTTTAAGTTTCATCGTTTTGTTTATGAAAAAGTACAACTTCATCCTTTTTAGTTTTCGGGATTTTTTTGATAGGAGGACATCACATCGGTATTAAAATGCCAAAGATAGATCTTTTGAATTCACTTTAATTTTCGAATTAGTATTTACCAATAAATAATTCCAGCACTTTCAAAATAGTGGTGGTCTTAGCATAGATTGCCTTCTAAGTATTTTTTTTCAATTCCATTAGAGCGATTCAAGTTTTAAAATATATTTTATTTTTAACAAAATCTTGTTTGATGCGCTCCTGATACCTATTGTGAAGCTAGAAGGGGGTTAAATAGTTTACCCGTTTTTTAATATAAGGTTTTAAGTGTTTGTAAAAATTCTAGATTCGATCTTTATGTGATTTCAACTCTTGCACAATATGAACAAATATCTATCTAAACATTAATAGGATAGTATGAGAATATAATGTAAGACAAGGATAAGAGTCAAGATAAATCAACCACAATTACGAGGATTTTATAGTGGTTTGGGATAACGAAGCACGTCTTCGCCATACTCCATCTCCTCGAGAACCTACTCCGAGAGTTTTCTTCTCCTATGTCAAAAGTTCCTTATGCAGAGAAAAACACTTACAAAACTTCGATTATTTGATTTCTGACACTAAGCTAGATGTCAAGTTCTAATTTTAGACTAGAACAATCTACCATTAAACGTCTCACTTTACTACACATCTTTGCCTTCCACGACTTGATCACGACTACACAACTTCTTTACACTTTAGTTTTCTTCACACCACTACTTCACCAAGCACGACTATATTCCACTAACTAACACTACTAGAAAAGATCACCAGTATCAAACTCTACTTAACAACATATCCTAGATCTAACAACTACACAACTTTACAAGATTTATAAATGATTTACAAGTTATGGTATGGATACAATAAGATTGCAACAACACACAAATGTGTAATACTTCTTCACTTGATGGTAGGAAGTATTCTTCTCTTACACTTTAGGAATTGAGCTTGGATCACTTGAAAACAAAGCTTTATGATTAAATGATCAAAGGATTTTAATAAGATGTGTGGGCTGTTTTTTATCAGAAAGAATGAGTGCAAAAGGTGAGAAAATAGTGGGGAATAGTCCAGTACTTATAGGACAAACTGGAGGAGTGTCTACCTATGGGCAGTCCCCTTAAAGATAAGGGGGCCGCCCGTGTATTTAAGGATGACCACCCTAGGATGAGCGATCCTCAATTTTTCCTTTTTGTGTGGGGAATTTTTCTGAATTTTCTAGCGTTTCAGGTCGATAATTGATTTCAAAATGTTTATTTTGAATATTTTTCTTTTTTAAACATTTTTTTAATTGTAAAACAAATTATTTTGTTATGTGATAAATAATGTTTACAAATTTTTATAAAAGTGTGAGGTTGAATAAAAATTTCTTTTGATCATAAAATGCATTAAGCATTTATTTTTTCATACTTTTAAGTGATATAATTTTCGAAATAAAAATTTACTACTAATTACTTGTTTACGTTTAATTTTACATTGAACGTTTTTATATTTTGTGATTTTCAAAACGTAAGATGTGAAAAATATTAATAATGGTTTTTAGGCCATTATTTTTATCAACAAAGGAGACTCCCAGACGTACGAGCCAGAAGAGGGTGAGCGAATAGAGGGCTAACCCCAAAAACTCCACGCAATGAAGTACAAGGGAATACACCACAACGGAGTGAAAACCCATCTGTTATTGAAAAAATAAGACCTAGCTGGTTTAGCAAGGAATTTTTGAATGGTTTAAGATATCAAAGAGCAATGGATACATTGAGGAATCGGCTTATGAATCATTACATTAAGGAGATGCCCACATGTTCACTGAATATGACTTTAGCGATATAAGGGGTGACCAAGAAATCTTAAAATCACTTGCACTGATTGGACATAAATTATCGGCCATCGCATACATTGATGTTGGACATGCCATGAACATCATGTCATTGCTTGTTATAACTCTGTTAGAAAGAATGGATATGAGTATAGGGGAAGAAATTTTGTAGGATTAGGAAGGGATATGCACGTATTTGTTGGAAATATGAGTTACGTTATGGATTTCACCATTCTGGAAAATATTGAGACTAACATTGACCCTAGCTTGTCCCGTGTAGTCTTTGGACGACCCCTTCGTTGAAATCGCCTGCCTTGCTATAAATAGGAAACACGGTTTAATGACTTTCACAGATGGAGTTAAAGAGATTACCGTTAAAACGCCATATAAGGGCCGAAGAGAAGCGAACTTTCTAGCGAAGGTCACGACTTATTGTCATCTAGGATAATACTCAGTGAAGATGACCATGATAGGGGGTGTAGAAAGCAGTCTGATTTAGAAGATGGATTTTATAGAGACACTAGTAAGCTTGGACCTGAATATGTGACTGGAATGGATGATGAAGGAGAAGTCACGTAAGGGCGTGTGACTTCATGGCAACCTAATGTTTATTTTTCCCGCATATTAGGAGTGTCGTGTGTTTTAATTCTTCTCGTTTATTCTTTTATGTTTGTGTTAGCCTCAAAAAATATTGAATCAAACGAGAAGTTCGTTCATATGGAATATTAGGTCTCGGTCATTTATATATTAAATGTTGTAATAGGCTAGAACGGGTATTGGCTAATCTTTATGTTATCTAATAAGGTCAGTCTTTTAGGTGGAAGCCCAAGTTTAACTCGAGCCAACCCTAGACAACCCACGGCCACATTAAGCTTTATAGGCGGCCTGCATTGGTTTATTTAATCCACTACTCCATGTGTAGAGAGAGGGTTGTTGGTCTCTTTGTACTTTGCAAGTAAATCAACCATTTCCATTTTTTCTCCCTACTTCTCTCTCTAGCTTTCTCTGCTCTGATGTTCTTTCATTATCTTTTCATCTTATTTTTCTTGTATCAATGGTGAAGTGAAGGTGATTATTGGTTACGACATTTGGTATCAGACGCCTCGGGTGGATAGTGATTGTGTTTGTGGTTTTGTGTTTGATTCGTGGTGTCCTAGCCTTAAAAACACACGAATTGAATTTTTTTTGGTTCTTAAATCGTCAACACATCTCACTTGAGTCTTCTAATCATCTAGCTCCTTTAAAGATCAAGTCTTGTTTGTTTTTTTTGAATCAAAAACCTCACGGCACAAAGTTTTTTTTGGTCTTAAAACTTTGCGTTTTGTACCAACTGATATGTCAAAACTTGTCAAGCTTGTGTTTTGATCGTGTACTTTATCCTGTTCAAGGATTTTGTGGCAAAAAGGGTGAATTCGAGCTAGTTTGAAGATTACTTCTTCATTGTGTTTTGTTTTTTTTCTAGGTTGCATTTTGTGGTGGAGACTGTAAAACCTAAAAATCTCAATAAGAGTAAAATGACCAAAATGCCCCTAATGAAAGAAAAATGCATAAAAGCTTAAATAAATTCATTTTAATGCTATAAATTATGAAAATGCAACAAGTAACAATTATGAAATTTATGTAAAAATAAAATACTTTATGTTATACAAGAGAAATAAAGACTTATGTATATATATTATGTATGCCAATTTATTACATTAATTATATATGTATTATAATTAATAATTAAAGTAAATAAGTAAAGATAATAGCAAAATAAATTTGTTAATCTATAAAATTGGTTCCATTTTAAATCATCAAAAATATTCAGCTCTTTAAGATATATAGGTCTCCTATATTTATCCTTATCATTTTTATGTTTGCAAAACCCTAAAATCACTAGTTCGGCACAAGAAAAATCAAGAGGGAGGATCAAAATTTTCTCCAGCAATGAACGATTTTTATAGGTTCTGGGAATCAAAGGGATGCTAGGAAAATTTGTGTTCATTGTGTTAGTGTAGTTTGATTTAAGGTCTCAATTTGACTCGAAAATACTTCATAAAATTCTTATAAATCATCAACAATAGTGTCAAGGTTTATTTTGAAACTCAATTTTCATCATGTTAATTCAGTATGTTCATGAGAAAAATTATTATGCATGATTAGGGGCGATTTAGGTTTTTCATGTTCTAAACCCTAATTTTTTAGCAAGAATGAAATGGCATTTAAATAATTGTTACCAACGATTTTTATATTTTTCTCAGCTTGTATATATCATGTATAAGTTAGATAAAATGCTAAATAATTTTTAGAGGAACTCGAAATAATTATTGTGGAGTTTTTAATTCTTGCCGATTTCGAATTTGTTGAAGTAATAAAGCAAATAAATTGGAAAAAACACGTATTAGGGGTTTGGGTCTTTTATATTTTTCCAGGTCCAATTACATGCTAATGAATGTATAAAAAATTATGTTAAATTATTGGGGGAATTTTAATTAGGGTTTTTGTGCATTTTTTGGTTACCCGATTGGGTTTTAAAAGTATATGGGGTGTTTGTAATTTCTGAAAACTTTAAGGACTAATTAGGGCCATGTTAATTTAAATGTATATGATACTGAGAACAAATAAGTGGAAGGGTATAAATTGTCAAAAATTTTTTTTTTGATAATTGTTATGGGTTATCAAACATGATTATTATATATAATATATATATAATTCGAATTGTATAAATAACTGAGGGACTAAAAGTGTAAATTATGAAAAAGTAAAAGGTTGTACAGTAATTAAAGTATTAAGTATGAAAATACCATATTTGATATTATAAGGGCTTGTTTTGCAAAAATGGATAATTAAAGATCATGTTTAATTAAATTAATAACTAAAAGGACTAATTACGTAAATTATGTAAGATCAAGGATTTGGATTGTAAATACAGAAATGGAAACCTGCTATTTATGGAAACTTACTATATATAGAACCTGCTATTTTTAGAAAGTCTATTTTTGGGAAGTTTAATTATGGAAACTTATTAAATCAGGAAAGTTATCATTTATGGAAAGTTAATTAAGGAAAGTCTATTTTTGGAAACTTACTATAATTAGAAGCTGCTATTTTTGGAAAGTACCCAATATAACAAGAATACTAATCATGAAACATATTAATCATGGAATATGTTAATCATGGAACGTACTAATCAAGGAATCATGCTAATTATAGAAAGTTACTAAAAATAGAAAGTTACTAAAAATAGAAAGTTACTAAAAATAGAAAGTTACAAAAAATGGAAAGTAACCTTAATCATGAACAAGTAACTTATATATGTCCTTTAACATGTAGATCGCATTAAGCAGGAGTAGCTTCCATCTTCTTATCCATCTCTTTCCGTTACTGCTGGACATAAGGTACGGATATTCCGTCCTTTCAGTAAGGACATTCTTTCTTTTCATGATTCATCCCCAGAACTGCTATGCTTCCCCATTTTTATGTCTTTTGCCATGATCCTTTACATGTTTGATTTCATGACTTATTCTATTGCCCGAGCTATATATACGCATGACCATGATTTACATGACTTACCACCTAGTCATGGAGGTACCATGACCGTGACACATGAGGCACCTGTGTCACGACTCTTTCGCGTTGAGAGTGATTTCACGCGGCGTCCCTTTTCATGTTACCAGATTATATTTCATGTTTGGCCATTATTATTCAGGGGCGTATGGGTGCATCCTAGTTTACATGTTTACACGTTCATGGTGATTGGTTGGTGTGTGCTCTACATCCCATCACATTGGAGCTGATCCCTCCACCCATATTATTATAAGAGGTCACCCCTCTATTACATGTTGAGGCAGCCCCTCTATTATATGCATGTATTCACGATATAATTATTATGACATGTTATGATTTATATGAGCTCGTGGGCATTCCTTACTTATATGTGTTTATGCTTTCCATGATATTCCCCTATTTCTTAGATTCCTCATAACATCCATGATATTCATGACATCTTTTACTTCATGTTACCCAGGTCTACATGTTTCATACGAAATTCCTCATGACATCTTTTACTCCATATTGTCCATGTTTACATGTTTTACACTTAGTTCCTCATGATGTATCTCCCTCAGTTTCCTCATGACAATTATGACATTTCATGATATTTCTTACCTCATAATATCCAGACTTTATACGTTACAACTTTCCTCATAACTCTTATGTATGTTTTCATGACACTCACTTACTCCTATATTTTCCATGACTTTCATGATTTACAAAAATGTCTTTCATCTCATTTTATCCATGCTTTGCATGTTCCACAGTTTTCCCCATGACCTACCCTTCAGATTCTCCACAACACATATGATATCACACGACATCTTGTACCCATGTTAAACATGTTTTCCTATATTACATTTCCCTCATGACTTACCTTACAGATTCTCTCATGACACTGACGATTCATATTCCGCTGCTTCATGTTTATTTATTCATGATTTATATTTATCTTACTGTATCATTTTATCCGTTCACTGAGCAATCGTGCTCAGCCGTATTTCTTTTCATGTTTCTTACGGCAGGTACTTGGCGATGGGATTTTGGGCAAGAGAGATGTACTTAGGATGAGAGCTACCCTTAGACTTACTTTATTATATGGACTTCCTCATGTTTATGCTATCTAGGACACGTATTGTGTCCTTTAGAATTCCATATGTTTATTTCATGTTGCATTAATAAGGGGAGCCGACGTTTAATTCCGGCTTTCTCACTTGTAATTTATTGCTATGGCTTATACCTTTATTATACTTTGATATGACACCATGATTATGACGTTTCGGCCTCCTTTTCGGAGTGGGTCGTTACAAGCTATGTCCAGTATGAGTGACAGAAATAGAGTGACCATTTCCAACAAATACAAATGGATATATGCTCGAATTACTAATGAAAGTGAGTTGTGACAACCATGATTTGAGCAGGTTAGTCAAACCGTTAGTATTGACTTATATGCATGTTGCAATAAATGGTGTATGTAATTCTGTGTGTTTATATGAGTTTATGTGGGTTATGTGAGGTATTGGTAATCAATCTATTGAGTGTGATCATCTCAATGAGATTGTAATGGTGGTGGAATTGGTTGAATTCATTTCGTTCACTTTTGAGTGACAAGAAAATGATTATTAAGATTTGAGCGTTTCTGGGTTAAATGTGTAAGTATTATTACGTATATGTATTTATGTGTTAGTGAATTAAAATAAGATTAGGTTTTAGAAGCTAGGTTAATGAATAACGTGGTTAAAATATGGAAGATGGTAGTAAACTTTCCATATATAGAAAGTGAATTTAGAAATGAAAAGTTATTTTTAGAAATTAGTTTTCAGGCAAAATGGTTTAACAAATTAGCTTAGGTTTTTATAAAACTTAAGGTATAAATATAATTAATTAATTAATAAAAGAAAAGAATTTTTTTTAGGCATGAATAGTAAAATCCGAAAATTAGAAAAGAAAAAAAAAGAAAAAAGTTTGAATTGAAATCAAATTGTAATTGCTACATCTTCCTCAATCTAACGGCTACTTATTTACACGCACATATAAAACACAATTTGTAACTATTGTGTGTATCTGTGTGTGCTTGAGAGAGAGACAGACATCATGAACACATCAAAAGCAAATGAAAAAAGGATCCATTGTTACAATAGTTCTCAAAAGATCTTACTAGTGGGTGAAGGCAATTTCTCGTTTTCTGCATGTTTGGCTCGAGCCTTAGGTAGTGCTAATAACATTGTTGCTACTTCGTACCATGATGAAGGTAAGTCTAGCCAGCAGCCAGCTATTTTGATCTCTTTAACCATTACTTGAAGTCTAGGATATCATAATCACAATGCATTGTTCAAAGTTCTGCGACACGCAGGGCATTTTGCAGCTGCTAAAAGCTATTTTTATTTCTTTCATATAGTTCATAGAAAATGAACTCTTTACAAATATTAAAGTATTAACTGATCATAAAGTTTTTGTATTGTATGATTTAAGATTTACAGGTTATTAAGCACTCTACCAGCATACCTTACCTTGAAGAACTGAAAATGTTAGGCTGCTTGTTGGTTTTTGAAGTCGATGTCAACAAAATGCACACTCATCCCGTTCTCAAGAAAATGAAGTTCGACGTTATCATTTACAACTTCCCACATGCTGGCCATTATTATATAAACGAAACTAGCTTGTGGTTAATTGAGTAAGATAACTCCTTTGACACGTAAAAAAATTTTTTTTTGATCTTACTAATGAATGCTTTTAAAATTTTTCTAGCTGTGTACAAATCGTATTTAAAAAAATACTGTGCAAGCTAAACAGCTAGCCAAAATGATCAAATGTTCGATTCAGAAGGCCAAGATTACTAGTTGGTTACACTTCTAGGGACCAAATTGACATATACATAAAATTGTTTTGTCTAGTATACATAGCACTAAAGATGTTGTTGTCTTCGTATTGGTGTATAATACGGAGTAATTATTTAGCTAATGGTATAACTTAGCATATATACACAAATAAAAGTGTTGATCATGGTGGTTATATATTACGGTTAGAAATATTAAGTGTCACGGTTTTATCTGTATGCTTTTATGTTCTATGTATTATTTAGCAAACGTGCATATGTGTTTTCTTCTATAAGTTGAATGAATTAAACATGTGAAATTGAATTGTAGAGTATATATTGTGTGGTAAAATGTTAAGCTTGTTACAGATGCCTAGGGAATTGGGGGTAGCTAATTCAATAAGGGCAGCAAGATGTAAAAATGAAGGAGGAGAGGTGCATTTAAGGCATAGAGATAACCCTCCATATGACAAATGGAATGTGATTGGAACTCAATGGTACAAAAAATAACGTGGCATGTACATCTGTCACGTGATGTGGATTTTGTAGGTAAAAAGGGTCAATTTGCTCATATCTACACAAAACATACAAAGTTGGATGGGTATTATGGTACTTTCTTGGGTTAGGGAACAAATGAGAAAGTAGGTTGCTATTACATGTCATTAACCTTTTAAAGTTAAAAAAAAAAAATCCATGTATTGTTTTTTACCGGTGTAGCCGGTTGCCTGTATGGCCATGTAAGCAAACGTACGATAATGAAACAAATTTTGAAAGTTGGATGGGTATTGTGGTACTTTTCTGGGTTCGTATCTGATAATGGCTCAAATGGGAAAATACGTTACTATTACATGCCATTAACCCTTTTTTTTATGAAACCTTGTGTGCATATGGAGGCAAATACTATTCGTATGTTTTGAATGTTTTAAGTAATCGTTTTCTCTATATTCGTGCCCATCATGGCGTTAAATGAGAGTACAGACCAACGTGCTTATGAAATACATCAAAATCCTACCGAGGTCGAAATAGGGGATGGACGTCCGATGCGTCAAAAATCGGAGGTCACACAAGGATCAACCGCGGATGGAGGATTGAATAGATCGAGCAACGAGGTATCAAGGACAAGGTCATAAAGTAATCGGACCTCATGACCGGTGGCTTCAGAAGTTAATGTGTTTGACCAACAACGTATGTAACTTAGGGTATTTCATTTCGGTGTTAAATGCTTGAAGTTTTGTGCCGCCGGCAGGAGATAGTGGCGAGTAGACGAGCCAAGGATAATATTCAAATCTGAAACATTTGTGCGTGTGCGTTTCAAGCCGTTGGGTGTTTATTTGGTGCTCTATAATTACATCATAAAATTTTGTTTATCTGGAATTCATAATTTGGTTGTGACAATGACGGAGGAAGTCATACAAATGGAGCGAGATGATGGAGCTAAAGGACGGAACGCAAGGCTGGTCGGTGGTCGAAGGTCATTGATTGGATTACTAAAAAGAATACCGATACACATGGTGGATCATTGAAAGGCGTTTGGATAACCAAGAGGACGACTAAAGGCCGGTACACATGGTGGATCATTGAAAGGCGTTTTGATAAAATACATTATCCCGGGCGACATGTCGTCCGGGAAACCTGAGCGGGAAAAATTGCCGCCAGGATTTTCGGTGATTTTGTATTTCTAAATTTTAATAAAAATATTCCCGGGCGACATGTCGCCCGGGAAACATTGTATTAAAAAATTATACAGTTTTATAAATATTAAAAAACTGTAAAAATTTTAATAAAATTTTTCCCGGGCGACATGTCGCCCGGGAAAAGTGTTACAAAAAACTTTATACACTAACACACATTAATTATCACTAAACACAAATGTTAAACGTGGAAATATTATCCCGGGCGACATGTCGCCCGGGAAAGTCTAGCGGGAAAATTTGCCGCCAAGATTTTCGTTAATTATTTTGGTCAAATCCAAACCAAGAATGCCCGGGAAACTCACCACATACTTTGACTAAAAAGTCTATCAGAATTAGTGCCACGTCGGATGAATTTTTGTCGTTTAGCGACCTTTCCCGGGCGACAAATGTCGCCCGGGAAAAGTTCGTCGCCCGTTCTAGTTTTTCTTGTAGTGTTTACCACACTGTATGCACATACTCAGCCAGCAAACCATCTTAAACATAACACATTTGTGCATATGGAAAGAACAAATGTTTATGTTCTTTCCCAACGCATAGAAACTATGGCTTGGCATTGTATTGCATGTGTTAAGCATTGTCGAGTTACTGCTATTTAGGATTGTTTTCTGAAATTCATTAGGCATTTTGGGATAATCAGTTTGTGATAAGTTGCTATGGCAACATACGGAGTAAATTTTGTGACGTTCTATAAAATATCTCTTGCCGTCATAATTCAATAAATTAATTCTCTTATTGACTTAATTGTTTTTTGAGTTGATTGTAACTTTGTAAGAGAATAATTTCCATAAATAGAAACGTATTATCTAGGTAACGAAAAATTTTTGAACCGTACCATGATAGTTTTTTTTTTTTTGAAGTATACAAACTAAATAACATTAGAAAAATATTTCAATTGACCAGATGTATTTAAAATATATTTAGAGAAAAATTATGTTTTTTTTTCAAAAAGTAACACCACAAAGAAAAAATTAATAGGTGACCCTGGTTCCGTCCAGTACAATCATATAGGTTCTTTGAAAATATTACTTGAAGCATAGTTCATAATATGTCTAAACGTTGGATTGTGAGAGCTGTCTTTTATTAGTGCAAAACATGACAAGATCGACTTTTGAGTTCTTAGAGAACTCGACAGGAAAACCTTACATTGTGCGCACAAACATATTCACCCAAGGTTAAAGCAACTGAGAGCAACATTTTAGGTTATGGTTTGACCCAACTGCAAATTATCACAACTACGTTAATATCCCTTAGCTTTCCTTGTTGGGAGAATTAATACGATAAAAAAAAAATACATATAAAGCGGAAAATTAGGTGAGAAAGAAAATAAAATAAAAAGCTTCTTACTAAATGCACCCTATTCTTTTAAAAGTGAAAGCAAACGTAAAAAGTAGAAAATGTGAAAGAAAAAAGAAAAGCTCGAAACACATTAAAAATTTTAAGGCTTCGTGTAATATTTCAAGTATAATTAGAAAACTCCGTTTGTCAGTTGGGCATGAAATATGATACTAACCCAACACGTCAAGGTGATATAGACGGTGTGGGATTGGATGATGTCATGGTTTTCTTCAAAAAAACAATAAGGTTGCGTTTAGTTGGAAAATATTTTTCATCATTTTCTGTTTCCTGTTTTGTAGGAAAAAGGAGAGGGTTTTCATCTCCACAAAACAATTGAAAATTTGGAAAACGGGTTTAGTTAAAGAAAACATGTGTTTGCGTTTTCCATTTTACAAAACTAGAATACATATTCAAGTGTTGTTGTTTCTATCTCAATTCTCTATTTACTTTTGTAATATTATAAAGACATATTCGAAACACAAAAATAGAGGCGGCAAAACGGGCGGGCGCTGGCATCAGGCAAAACGGGTACGGGCCAAAACGGGCACTAATGGGATAAATGGGCTACTGGGTGAATCTTATTTATATAATGGTTTTTTAAAGTTTTCGTCCGTATTTTAACGTTTTCGTTTGTATTTTTACGTTTTCGTCCGTATTTTCCGTTTTCGTCCATTTTTTTACGTTTTCGTTCATTTTTTTACGTTTTCGTCCGTATTTTTACGTTTTCGTTTGTTTTTTTATGTTTTCGTCCGCTTTTTTACGTTTTCGTCCTTTTTTTTACGATTTCGTCTGTTTTTTTACGTTTTCATCCCTTTTTTTTTACGATTTCATCTGTTTTTTTTACGATTTTGTCACTTTTTTAGGTTTTCGTCCATTTTTTTACGTTTCGTTAGTTTTTTTACGTTTCGTCAGTTTTTTTACGATTTCGTCAGTTTTTTTACGATTTCGTCCGTTTTTTTACGATTTCGTCCGTTTTTTACGATTTCGTCCGTTTTTTACGATTTCGTCCGTTTTTTACGTTTTCGCGCCGTATTTTTTACGTTTTCGTTTGTAATTTTACGTTTTCGTCTGTAAAAAACGGACGAAATCGTAAATAAACAAACGAAATCGTAAAAACACAGACGAAAACGTAAAAAAAAAGACGAAATTGAAAAAAAAACGGACGAAATCGTAAAAAAAGGACGAAATCGTAAAAAACGGACGAAAACGTAAAAACGAACGAAAACGTAAAAAAAACGAACGAAATCGCAAAAAAGGACGAAATCGTAAAAAAACGGACGAAATCGTAATAAAAGGACGAAATCGTAAAAAACGGACGAAATCGTAAAAAAACAGACGAAATCGTAAAATCGTACGAAATCGTAAAAAACGAACGGAAACGTAAAAAAACTGACGGAAACGTAAAAAAGACTGTCGAAATCGTAAAAAAGGTCGAAATCGTAAAAAACGGTCGAAATCGTTAAAAACGGACGAAATTGTAAAAAACCGGACGAAATCGTAAAAAAAGGACGAAATCGTAAAAAAACGGACGAAATCGCAAAAAAAAACAGACGAAATCGCAAAAAAACGGACGAAATCGCAAAAAAACGGACGAAATCGTAAAAAAACGGACGAAATCGTAAAAAACGGACGAAAACGTAAAAAAACGGACGAAAACGTAAAAAAACTGTCGAAATCGTAAAAAACGTCTGTAAGCGTACATAAACATCAAAAAACTTATAAAAACGTATAAAACGTAGGAAATAAAGGGAAAATAGATATGGGTGTCATAAAAGGAAAACGGGGAAAACAAAATAAAATTGTTTTCTAGTTTTGTGTATAAATGGAGAAAATAAGGATTTTGTGTTTTGTAGAAAATTTTGCTAGAAAAACGCAATCTCTGTTTTCCTTGTTTTCCACAAAACATTTTGTGGAAAATAAGGATGTTTTCCTTTAACTAAACGCAGCCTAAGAGTTGTGAGGCAAAAACACATGTCACATTTCTTGTTCCCATTACAAACAATTATATCAATCAGATTGCAATTCGATGGAATAGATAAGATATCATTTTCAGATGAAATAACGAATCAGAGAAAATAATTTTAGATAAAAATTACCAAAAAAAAAAGTTTAACAATATTAAGAAGGGGGCTTTAGTGGGTTCAGGTCAAGTTACAAGTCTGGATTCGGGTCAAGTTACTGGTTCAATGGTTCACTTGGGACAGATCACAGTGTGTTACTTGAAGGGTCAAATTTCGAATCATAAGGTTCTATGGGGTTTTGTATGATGAGTTTATGATAGTTCCAGCCTTTCTAGGAGTTCACAAAACAAGAAAGGTGTGCTTGTTTCGAATGGACCCTATAGTTTTGGACCTCCCTGTTGTCACGATCGGGCATTATAAATTTTAGAAAGGTATTTAAGGTAACATTGTTTAAATTTTCAATTAGGAAATTTAAGTTTTAAAATAGTATTTTAAAGATTAAATGTCATTTATTTTTAAAACCTTTAAGTTTTAGCGAAAATCATTTGTGCTTTATATGTACTAGAGATTAAGAAGAAAAGAATATAGAAGGAAAAACTTTGATAATGTTCGTTTGTTATATCATATTTATGTTCTCTTATAAATAAAAGCTTGCTTGTTTAAATAAGAAGCTTTTGGAAGGTGTTTTTTATGTGGCATGGTGGTCCATATGGGTGTTTCGGAATCGTTGTCATTATGCTCCCTCTATACTGGGAAGGTTATTTCAGTTTCCGTTTGTTCGGAG
The DNA here is from genome assembly GCA_026074375.1 of Tanacetum coccineum. NCBI lineage: Eukaryota > Viridiplantae > Streptophyta > Magnoliopsida > Asterales > Asteraceae > Tanacetum > Tanacetum coccineum. The sequence continues at coordinate 109,102 of BQNB010001874.1, read as the reverse complement.
GATGGTGTTGTATTAACTGCTTCGTGAATAATACAATTCAAGTTTCTAGGAATAACATGGTTTATTTTAGTGCTATCCTAAAGGATGGTATTTTTGAAATTGATTTGTCTAATTCTTATGCAAATGATAGTTCTTTATATACTATAAGCCAACTAAAGAGCCCAGTTTGACTTGGACTCTGCTCTCTATGTGGCATTGTCTCTTCGGACACTCAGCAAGAAACGCATTGAGATGTTGCAACATGATGGACTTCTCAATTCAACTGACCTTAGGGCTTTTTGAAAAATGCGCCTCTTGTAGGTCACAGAAAGTTAGCAAGGAAAACTGACAACACATAAGTGGGAAAGGGCTCTAAAAAAAGACTTACTTGGACTAATACACACTGATGTATGTGGCCCATTTAAGATCATGTCAAGACAAGGAGCAAGCTACTTCATCACTTTCACTGACGACTTTAGTCGTTATGGTTATGTTTACTTGTTTAAGCATAAACATGAAGTGTTTGAAACTTTCAAAGTGTTTCAAAACAGGAAAGTATAAAATCACTCGGTACAGACCATTAAATCGGCTATCGTTCTAGGTTGCGTGGGGATTCGCGAGTGTATATGAGTCAAGAGTTTTTGGTCATCTAGGTGTGTGGTGGGCGGGTAATCATGGGTTTTATCGCCTATTCGTACTACTCCTTACACCACCACAACACAATAGTGTGTCTGAGAGGAGAAATAGAACCCTATATATGGTTCGATCCCAATGATGATGAGTTCAATAAACAACTCTTCCAAAAGTTTCTATTGGGGATTTATGCTCTTTGAGACTGTTTGCACGCATTCTCATATGGTTTCCAACTAAGAAGGTTTTTGAAGACACCATACGAAGTATGGCATGGGCAAGCCCCTAAGCTGTCTTACTTAAAAGTCTAGGGTTGTGAGGCACTTGTTAAGCGAGATATTCTTACCAAGCCTGATGATAACTTTAATTGCTCTACCTCCAAAATCGATCAAGGTTAGAAATTTGCGTGTGTCATGGATACACTCAATATAGTTCAAACCTAGAAGGTATTCAAGACATTATCTATAAATAGATTGGGATGAATCCCATTATGTCTTGATTAAAGTTTTGAAATTTGTTAATATCTTATGAAGCATATTATTAACAAGCTAGAGATGAGAACTATAAAATGTATTTTGTTGTCCCAATTAAAAACAATTCATTGTTAAATACTTGGTATTTAGAGAATTATCTCTTCTTACAAAAGTAAGTGGGAGCATCTATAGATATTGAAGATATTCAAGAACAAAATACATAACCTTCTGAATTCACTTGTTGATGTCATACTAAGGTTTAGCATGAAAATGTCGAACCAAAGTAAAATATAACTCTCATTCATAAATTCGTAAGGATGCCTCATCAATAGAGTGATATTTTATATCAATGCTGAGGAATATAAGTTAGAGGGTCATAATAAACCTGTTAACTAATAAGATGAATTATCACATCTTGGATCTGGTAAATATCTTAGAAATATGAACGATAAGATGTAGTCCTTAAAAGACAAATCGATGTTGTGAGCTTGATTGATCTTTTACCAAACAGTTAAACTGAAAGGTAAGAATGAGTTTCTTTTGAAGAAAGGCTCATAAGGACAAAATTGTATACATATTAATGCCTGACTGATGACAAGAGTTTTTAATCATACTCAAGCAATTGACTATGATTAAATCTTCCTTTTCTACACGCATTAATTATATAAAGATAATTAATTGTCATACATATTTTCTTGAAATATGGAAAATTAAGGTTCATAACTATTTCCTTAATGATTACCTTGCAAGGACGATGTGTAATCAAATAGGGTTATGAGTCTATATTTGTAATATGATAATTAAGTTTTATAACTCTTTTCTTTATGATTACCTTTTACGAGGACGGTGTGTAATCAAAACGTTATGAGTTTGAAATAATCTTTATAAAGTATACAAGCTAATAGAATCCAAGTATGGATTAAATCATGCATCTAGGAGATGAGATCTTAAGTTTTATCACAATATAATATTTGATTAAATTAAGATAACTCCTGAGTACATCTGACATCAAGTGGAGCACTATGTTTTTTACTTGAAATTCATTTGTTGTGTTACAAATTGAAGTTATCATTCCATCTAAGATAGATGTTAATCCTTGAGGTTGGAATGAAACTTCGCTTGGGAATTTTAGGAAATTAAACAAACGACCTTGGAATGAATGTTTAATGAAATAAACATATGCAAAAATTAAGTTCAACACAATGCAATACATCATTGAAGCAAGTCTTAAATGATATATTTCACTTGAGATAATTTAATACATGGATGGAAACCTTGTGTTTTTAACTAAGGATCATGTATATCTTATATTGTGTATAAGACTGGTTGTTACTTTTGCATAAGAGCAAGATGAGCTAACAACAACCGTATCTAATTGAGAGTGTTTAGATGACTGATAATAACAGTATCTAATTGAGAGTGATTTAGATGACTGTTAAAACAATTGTTTACGAATTATATAAGGCATAGTGTTGTTTGTGGACACATGATCCTAGAGAATAATTAATCCTAGTTAAAGTATAATTTCATCTTTTATGATAAATCTACTAACTAGGTATGCTCCACTAAGAGCATTGTTGCAATACATATTAAAGAATGAGAATACTTTACATTTTAAGAAACTGTAAAGATGACTGTTTGAGATAGGTATGTTGTTGACTTCAAATACCTCATAAAAGGTACTGTCACATTTTCATACTACGATTCTTGCAATAGTATGCAAATATACATACGACACTCATCATGACATTCAAATTCTTTACAATTTGTGAATTTAAAACAAGTATTCGGAAAGTTTACTTAGATAACTATTTAACTGTCTTGTAAAGAAATAGTTGAGAATGTTAGAAATATTAGAGTTCAACTTGCTAATTAGTTTCATGCATATCTGTTTTAGTATTTGGATAATTGGGATGTAAGACAATTTTTATTTTTCGATGAATAAAGATACTTGGTATTTGTTATTCATTCATATAATAATTGTTATCCTATATTTGCATGTTTAATCCTTGAATGATGTTATCATTCTAAGTATGTCCATTACCGGTTAACAATATGGGAGTATTGTTACATAAGGTAAATGTGAGTGTTGGTTATATTCTTTGAATATATGGATGGTTCTCGCCAAACTCATATGTTATTCACAAGGGATGCATATTGGACACCCCAACCTTCGAATATTTACTTTTGGATCCTTAGTCATGAGTAAAATATCAAAAAATGGTTAGTTAAGTCATCCTTAGACTTGAGAATATAAACAAGTTCTGGTATGTGTGGATATCACTTTTTAATTCTAAGTCAAACACTAACCTGAAAATGGTAGTTATAAAGGCTATTATTGGAAGTGATGTGAAGCAGCATTCACAACACTTGTATTCAACAAAGAATTTGTTCCTCCACTTGATGTGTAGAATGATACCATTGGCGCCTCTCCAGAATTAATCAGATAATTGTGTGGCCGCACCCAAAAGGTAATGCAAGATGATTCTTGATTACATTTGGTATATCTGTATTAAGTTCTATAACGAGAATCTAAATGGTTAAACTATATGGAATGAGTTAGGATCCATATCCATGGTTTAACAGTATCTAAACAAAGGGATGATTAAAGCAAGAGATACATAACCATGCTACTGAGAATGTTTTTGAAACTTGATCTCAGACATTTCTAGTTTTAACAACGAATGTGAGTGTTGCTAGATGTTTCCGTCGTTAGTATATGGGTTGTCTGCTGCTCCAACTCCTAAGTGGGAGCTGATGAATAATGGTAGTTGGATACGCGCCTATACGACTAGAAATGTGTGAGCCTATTGGGGGCACACACGTTAAACACTTAGAGTGCGTTTATATTTTACGTATGCTTCTAATTGTAAACCATAAGGACCTAAGAATGACTAGACACGAATCCTATGGAGCCTAAGTGAGTTTAGCCGGCCATAAGATTCATAGAGGGTGTCTAGATTCGTTTCTTGGAGGATAAGATGAAAGGGAAGTATTATGATAAGGATAAAAAGTAGTTTCCTTATTCTATCATGATTGGGTTGGGTTATATATATATATACATTCACCCAAGTCATGAGGTACGATACAATAACCTCAAAACTCAAAAAAAACATTTTCCTGACCTCCCTTTTTTCATCAGCCGATTACACAAACCCAACTTAGGGTTTATTTGTTATTTCGGTTCTTCTCCTTTGTTGCTGTTGAATTTCGGTGACCTCAAAAGAGGTTATTGAAGTGTGATTCGAGCCCAAGCATTCTACATTAGCTCCAAGGTATTGGTTTACGGGTTCTCAAGGAGTGACAACCTATAGAAACGAGTTAGGGTTATGGTTTTGTGGATTTTGGTTGGATCTGGCCTATTTCAGTTCCACCGAAATTAGAGAAAACCCTAGGCACACCTTCTGATTTTCGGTTCTGGTTTAGGGCTTGGATTTGGGAATTAATTCAGGTGGTGTTTGCATTACAAAGGTTGTATTGGGTACACGTGAAGTAGGACTAGCATCTGGGCGTGCTTGTTGACGTGTTTGTGTGAGCATTCCATAGAGGTGGAAATTTATCCACTAGTTTCAGAAGCATTTTCTAGGTCTCAGTTTTTTTCATTTGCAGTTGACTACGAGGGTTAGTTTTCTTTATTACCCTATTGTTTATTTATTATGTGTGTTAATCATATGCTCCTTACTTGATCCATATCCGCTGCGTACTCGTAGTTGTTAATGATTAACAGTTATTTAAATTCCAACACCTGCTACAAGCGACTCTAGAAGGATTAGCTAATTCTTTTTTATCATATACAGTAGCTTTAATATATCAAAATTTGTACTAATTGAGGTGCACAAACCGGTTAATCAGTTTTAGTTTTAGTTTGATCAACACGAACCGGTTTCGATCAACAAACCAGTCAAAACTGGTTTGGCCGGTTAACCGGTTCGGTTTGGAACCGGTCGATGGGAGAAAAACCCCGAAACCCTCTATTTATACTTAAATAAAATGGCAAAATGACAAACACTACACCTTAAAAGTAAAAAAAAACGCTCCTCCACAGGTCCCCCACGTTTGAAAAATAAGATTCTAATTTTAAAAAATCTCCCTGTCGAACCGGTTTGCAACCGGTTAACCGAAACCAGTTCAAATAACCGGTTCCAAAAACCGGTCCCCGAACCGGTCGAAACCACAAAACCCCAAACCGACGGTTTGGCCAAGAACCGGGCCGGTTTTGGTCAAAACCGACCGGTTTTGGTTTCCGATTTTTCCATCAGGTCGGTTCCACGAACCGGTTTTTTTTGCAAGTCTATACTCATATCATTACAACGCTAACATATACACAACATATAAAACAACCGCTAACGACTACATTTACTTATTTCGCACAGGCAAAAAATACATCGAAGCACATAATAAATCATAAATTATGAACAAAAAATATACAAACCTTATAAAGTCAACATTTAGATCAAATACGATCTCATCTTAGAATCCAAAAAACATCACACACCTCAAACGAACACAAAAATGCTGGGTGAAGGCTGAAAATACGAAACTAACTTATCAAATGTTACCAACCTACGCAACTAACATTCAAATTTCATTCAATCTACGCAATGTTATCGGATACCAACAAATTATTTCTAGCGTGGTTTTTTTAATCAAAATCCAACTAGACCTTCCACTACCCATATCCCATTTAATAAGCTGGTTTCCCCTTTTCAACCATTAATAATTCAAGAACTCTAAATCTCTAATAACCCCAATTATACAAAATGTCAACATCCTCTTCTACCAATCGAAGCCGCGTCTGTAATTTACCTACTCATTGCAATTGTGGCATTCGTCTGGCCAAACGTGTTTCTTGTACTAAGAGAAACCCTTGTCGTCGTTTCTTAGTTTGCCCAAAACCGTCGATATGTTTTAGTAAGTTATGTTATGTTTTAGAAATTAAACTATTATTTGAAATGGCTTTCTTTTGTAGTTTTCTCCAGATAAATGTGATGCTTTCTACTGGATTGATGGTGAGTTACAAGCAGCTTGCTATAAACATGCAATGTATGAGATGTATTCAAGTATGAATGGTGATCAGAGAGATGTATTTGTAGAAGAGATTAACAAACATGAGTTAGGGATCTTAGCTCAAGAAAGACTTGCTTATGTTGAAGCTGAATTTGAGAATTACAAGGCAAGAATGGTGCTTTAACTAAAAAGGGAACAATCCAAGTATGCTGTGTGGAGGAGGATTTCTAGATTCGTGATGTTTTTGTTGGCTTTGATGTTGGTATTGTTGTTGATTGTCATTTAGGGTATGGTAAGTCTAGGATGAAGATGTATGTTATGGTAGTATAAAGTAGCTAGCAAGAACATGAATGTTGTTTTTGATTGTCAATTTGGTTATGGTAATTGTATTATGAATGCTGGCATGTAGTTATTGTCTTGGATGGTAGTATCAAAGGTATGTATTCACAACAAGTTTTGTATCAATGAAAAGTTGTGTTTACATGGACTGAATGTAATGGTAAGGTCGACCTTCGGTCGGTCGTCCCATGTGGAAGCAACTAAGGTCGGTCGTCCCATTACCTTGACCGAACTAGACTAGTCCCCTCCCCTAACCTTTGCAATTGTTTGGGTCATGTAGAAGACCGAGTAAATGAAGCCGTTTCCTATAAAAAAAATTATCCCTTTATTTTCTATAAAACCCAACATCTTCTTTCCTATTTTCACACACATATACACGTTTTATCAAAAACATACACTACAAACAATATGTCTCAAATTAATTCAGAGTGTTTATTTTTCGATGATACGGATGATGAAACATAAGTGAATAGTTTACTCTCCGGTTTTTAATAGACGCTGCTTTGGTTATTCAAGCATCTACTCCTACAATCCAAAAATACCAACGAAGCTATATGCCTAGAGATCGTTACGGTGCTCATGACCGTCTAGTGCTACTTTGCTAAAAAACCATTTTACAACGCCTATTTATTTCTTAAACGATTCCGAATAAACCGATCGCTGTTCACCCGCATTGTTCGAGATTTGTTTGCTAACTGCCCTTATTTTCAAGAAGGGTGTGATACTGTTGGAAAAGCTGGCATCTCTGCTTTAGTGAAGTGTACCTCCGTGATTCGTCAACTAGCATACGCTGTTGTTCCAGATTCTCTAGACGAATATTTATAAATCGGTGAAAAAACTTCTCATGATTGTTTGATGCATTTCTGTAACGGGGTTATAGAGTTATATGGCGAGGAGTATTTGCGAAGGCCTACGCAAGCTGACGTTGAAAAACTCTACGCTTTTCACGAGAACAAACATGGGTTTCCTTGTATGATAGGCAGCATAGATTGTACAAAATGGCCGTGGGCTCAATGTTCACAAGCATATCGTGCTCAGTAGGGGTGATTCCGGTTTAGATCAATCCCCTGTTTTAAATGATCTTAAAGTAGGAAAAACACCAGAGGTTCCATTCGTGACTAACGACGTGACTTATAAATGGGGATATTATCTTACTGACGGGATATATCCAGAATGGGTTGTGCTTATGAAGTCTATTTCGCAGCCAGGGTCAAATGATGTGAAGCGAATAAGATATAAGCAAGCGCATGAAGCAGCAAGAAAAGATGTGGAACGAGCGTTTGGCGTGCTAAAGAAAAAATGGGCTATCGTAAGAACTCCTGCACGGTCTAGGAGTCTTAAAAGGATTACGCATTTGATGTACACTTGCATCATATTACATAATATGATTCGCAAAGAAAAAGGAAAGGCAATCTCTCCCGACTTTTATCCGGAGGAACAACATCGTGAAGATGATCCCGTAAGATCGGCACAAGATAGGCTACGAGTTATCAGAGAAATACACGACGAAGAAACTCATCTTAATCTTAAAGCCGATCTAGTGGAACACATTTGGCATCGAACAAATGCAAACTAATTTACTGTAATTTTTTATCTTCTGTAATTTTTTTCCGTCTTTTCTTCCGTGTATTTTTATTTCCGTATTTTAGTTTGTAATGTTTAATTATTAATGTAATGTTAAATTTTTTTTGTTCGGTCGCCTGTGTGGTCACCACTACGGGTGTTTGGTCACTGTGTGGTATAGGAGAGAGAAAGCTGAGTTGGCGCTGACGTGGCGGTGTCCTCTGCGGTCACCACTACGTTTAGCCTTAGTATTTGTCTATTTTTTTGCACATGGTAAATTCACAAATTTTAAAAGATTGCACATGCAACTACACATAAGGAATATATAGAAGACTGAACCATTTAACATACTACAATATTAAACTACATAGATATGGCAAGTTAGTGTTAATAGCATGTGCAAAGTTTACAAAATATGTATCAACTTGGTCACATATATCTAGCAGCCTACACAGACATAAACCTACATTAGTTAAGTGTTTACAGGCACTAATACAACACATTTGTTTCCCAACATACAAAAGGATAAGTGTTTTAAATCACAAACAGATTTCAAATTCTAAATGGCTTGGATGGAGATCCACCAAATGCCAACTTCCTTCTCTTGGCAATTTTTTCAGATCTTTTTCTTTGACTTAGATTGAGAGGTGTTGCTTGACTTTCTTCTGTTTCAGCTTCTATAATTGTTGACCTTGGCTGTGATTGGAACTCCATTATAGTCTGTAAAGATGCAGAACCATGAGATACACTTGGCAGATCAACATTATGTTGAACATGAGCTTCTTTAAGTGCCTGAAGTTCACAGATTGTAGCAGGCCTGTCATTTTCATTATCTAAGAAGTGTCCTCATTCCACTTCTAGATTGTACTGGTATTCCCTTTGTTCTTCCTCTGCAACTAGCCTTCTCCTTTCTTTCTCTTCCATCTCTTCCTGCATAACTTGTTTTGCTGCTTCCTTTGTAATATAACACAATATCAAACTAAAACACTTTAATTGGAAGTAACTTATTGTTGAAGCTTTAAGTATACATACCTGTGTGTTCAATCTTGAATGTGCACTGTTTGATTTAGCAGCTCCTCTCTTTGCAACCTTAGCACCACTAGCAACTCCTCTCTTTGCAGATACACTTTTTGCACCACTAGCAGCTCCACTCTTTGCACCCCTTGCAGATACACTCTTTGAAGCTCCACCCTTTGCACCACTTGCACCATTTGAGGCTCCACCCTTTGAAACTCCACTCTTAGCACCATATGCATCCTTTGAAGCTCCACCCTTTTCACCACTAGTAGATACAGTCTTTGCAGAAGCTCTACCCTTTTTACCACTTCCACCTTTTGCACCACTTCCACCCTTTGCACCACTAGCAGATACATTCCTTAAAGCTGGAACCTTTGCACCCCTAGCTTCACCCTGTCTACTTGACTCACAAATAGTTGGTGCCCTTGGAGGTTTCATTAGAGCTGGTTTGGGTGCTTTAGGATCTTTAAAACTAGCTTTGTTATGGCCAGTCTTTTGACAATTCTAGCATGTGATGACTCTGCCAACCCTACTAATTAAGTATTTGTTAACTTCTTTAGTAGGATGTGGGATTCTATTCTTTCTTGCCCTTTCAGGCATCCTTTTCATTATAGGTGGGAGTGGTGGTGTGTTTTAAGTTTTTTTTCACATCTTAGAACCATAAACTAATTTTATAGAGAAGTGGTATGTATCAAACCATTTGGATTGAGTATACTAACTGCTCACACAATCATTTGGATTCAACTTAAAATGCAAGAAGGCTGCTACTGCATGTACACATGATACTCCACTAAGACTTCACAACCTACAGTCACATGACCTCTCCATGAGATTAACTCCATATGCTTCATCCATTTTCTTAACCTCAACTACCTGATATCCACTAGGTAAAACTCTCCATTTCCTTTTACTCTTCAAGTTGTTTTCAAATTGATGGAGTTATGTTTTCATTTATTATAGCAGCAAGTTTACTCATACTCCAGTTCCTTTGCTTAATGTAAACTATAATATCCTCTAACATAGAGATTATAGGCTTACCTCTGGCATCAATAATTTGTGCATTAAAGCTCTCTGATATCCCATTTTCAAATGAGGCACAACTTCTGCCTGTTTAGAAATATACTTTAGACCACCTTTCAGGTTCCCTCTCCATGAGATACCTATAAACCTCTGGATCTAACTGTCTGATCTGTTCCATGTATCTTATGAAATCCTGCTTAATTGTTGATGCAGCTGCACCCAAGAACAACCTTTTTTAAACCAATCCACTCCACTTCCTCTTGAAATTTGCATAAATGTGTCTTGTACAGTGTCTATGTTCTGATTGTGGTAACCATGTCCTAACTGCCTCAATTAGACCCTGCATGTTAACATTTTATAGTTAAGTATATAAACAAAAAATTATTATACATTTAAAGTGTATCAAAACATACCTTGTGGGAGTTTGAGATGATTGTCACACCAATGCCTTCTTAAAGGTCAAGATCATCAGCTAAAAAACCAACACTAGTTGTTTTTGTTCTCTACATCCACAACTGCCTATGCTATTGGGTACATTTGGTTATTCCCATCTCTGCCCATTGCAGTTAATATCTCACCCTTGCACATATGTGTTATAAAACACCCATCAATCCATATGACCTTTCTACACCCTGTAATCCATCCATCCTTGACACCCTTAAAGCAAACATACATCTTTTGAAATACAGGCTGTTAGAAATACGAAAAAGTATCAGTCACTTCCAATATATATAGTCGTAGCTTGTAGGTTAATCATATGTAATGTTAGTAAGCTAATCGGGCCAAAGACACATAGAAAAGCCCATAACTTAAGGCCATGGCCGGTTAAGATAGAAGTATTTATACCCTCTTCACACATGGAGAGGGTGTTGGTTGTTCATTTTTCTCACACACACTTAATCTAATATTCTCTTCTTTGTTTCTCTCTCTAAGTGTTCATTCAACCACCTCTTTCTCTCTCTAAAACTCTAAACGAATTCCATACTATATGTGTTAAGATATTCTACAATTGATATCAAGAGCCATGGGGTGTTTGTGAAGGTTTTATGTGCGTTTTTCTACTTGTTTTTGCTCGTTATTTTGGTTCGATCCATTCAAAAAGTTTTCAATTTTGAGGGTTGAAAAACCATAAATCTTTAAACTTTACTCTTTATTTATCTTTGTTTAGGCTAGAAGGACAAGAAAATCTTTAAAAAAACCATCAAAATTTCATATTTTTAAGTCTTTTGGTTAGAAAAAAGGTTTTGTACTAAGAATCTTGATTTTAATTTTTTCGTGTCAAAAACGTTAAAGTTTGTGTTTTTAAGGTTTTAATAGTCTTAGATAGGTAAGAAGTACAAGAAAAATTGGATAAAAAAGGTCAAAAAGTGAGTCTTTTAAGATTTTTGGTTTTTGAGTTTCTAAGTGTATTGGGCGAATTATACCTTCAGGCGAATTATACACATATTTCCATAGGCGAATTATACGTATCTTCCTAAGGCGAACTATACGTATCTTCCAAAGGCGAATTATATGTGTTTTTTCCATAGGCGAATTATACGTATTTTTCTATAGGCGAATTATACGTGTTCTCCTACAGGAGAATTATACGCATCTTTCTACAGGCGATTTATACTTAAATTACCAAGGGCGATTTATACATTTTTCTCCAAGGGCGATTTATACGTATCTTTCTACAGGCGATTTATACGTAAATTACCACGGGCGATTTATACGTAAATTACCAAGGGAGATTTACACGTAAATTACCAAGGGCAAGTTATACGTGTTTTCTTTCCCAAGGCGATTTATACGTCGTTTCTTAAGGAGATTTACACATCATTTGCTTTGGTGATTTATACGCTTTATTTAGGAGACCTATATACTTTCATTAGGTGAATTATATGGTTGTTCTTAATTTGTAAAATCCTGTGAAAACTTGATTCCTCGGTTTTATCAAGAATTGTAAAATCCTGTGTATTCCAAAAGACTCAATTTCATTAATCAAACCTCACTTTAACACAACAACCTCCAATCATTGTACGATCATTTTATCTCATCACATTAAAATGGATTCAATTATTCCACTTAGACAAAAGAATACTCTTGCTGAGTATATGATACTCTCCGGTGCTGACAATCGCCCACCTATGTTGGACAAGGACTTGTATGATTCTTGGAAAAGTCAAATGGAACTTTATATGCAAAATAGAGAGCATGGAAGAATGATAGTTGAATCAGTTAAAAATGGTCCACTCATTTGGCCTACCATTGAAGAGAATGAAGTGATCAGAACTAAGAAATATGCTGAATTATCTGTTGCTGAGAAAATTCAAGCTGATTGTGATATGAAAGCTACCAATATCATTCTTTAAGGTCTACCTACTGACATCTATTCACTTGTGAATCATCACAGAGTTGCTAAAGATTTATGGGAGAGAGTTTAATTACTGATGCAAGGTACCAATTTGACTAAGCAGGAGAGATAGTGTAAGCTGTATGATGCATTTGATAAGTTTACTCATATTAAGGGGGAAACACTTTCACAAGTATTACTTGAGATTCACTCAGCTAATTAATTATATGAACATCTACAGCATAAAAATAGAGCAATTTCAAGTTAATACAAAGTTCTTAAACAGTCTTCCACCGGAATAGAGTAAGTTTGTGACTGATGTCAAGCTCGTAAAGGATTTGCATACTACCAACTTTGATCAGCTCCATGCATATCTTGAACAACACGAACTCTATGCAAATGAAGTCCGTCTTCTGCGTGAACGCAATCAAGATCCACTTGCATTTGTAGCAAATCAGCAGATGACACCACCTCAATTCAACACTTATCAGTCTTCATACAACAATCCTCAGCTTCAACAATAGCTTCCACCATCTTAATATGGATCAATTCATCCTAATCAACATTTCTCATCTACTTATCCATCACAACCTTAATTCAATCACTCATCAGTTCCATCATCATGTCCATATCAGTCTTAAATGAATCATCAAACCTTATCTATTCCTCAAATTACTTATCAATCACCTTAAGTTTTAACATAACCTATGACCGAGTTACCTCTTGTGGACTCTAATTTTGCTATTCCTGTATTCTCTCCAGGAGATGATCCAATTGCTTGTCTTAACAAAGCAATAGATTTTCTAACAACTGTAGCTTCTTCAAGGTTCCCCTCAACCAATAATTAACTTAGAACTTCCTCAAATCTAAGAAACCAGGCCACTATTCAATATGGCAGGCTCACAGTGCAACAAGTTCAGGGGAGACAAGATCAAAATTATTCTGGTACTGGGTATAAGAGTAATGCTACTAGCTCTGGGGGAAACAATGCAAGCGGACAAGTAAGGGTTGTTAAATGCTACAACTGTCAAGGTGAAGGACATATGGCTAGGCAATGCACTCAGCCTAAGCGAACAAGGAATGTAGCATGGTATAAGAAAAAAGCAATGTTAGTTGAAGCTAAGGAAGCTGGACAAATTTTAGATGAAGAGCAACTCGTATTTCTTGCAGATCTAGGGGTTCTAGATGGTCAAGTTGTTCAGACAATCATTCCAAACAATGCTACTTTTCATATTGAGGATCTTGATACTTATGATTCTAACTGTGATGATATCTTGAATGCTCAATTGGTTCTCATGGCCAACATTTCTAAGTATGGTTTTGACATTATCTCAGAGGTACCCCAGTCTGAAACCAATCTTAATGATATGGAAAATCAAAGTGTGCTTGCAATGCAAGATTTTGAACAATCACCAGTTATTGATTTTACAGATAATGAGAGACATAGTGATAGCAATATCATTCCATACTCTCAATATTAACAAGAAACACAACAGGCAAATGTTCAAGATACTAATTTGCATGCACAATAAGATTCAATGTTTTAATGTATGATAAAACAAATGTCAGAACAAATGATTAATCATGTAAATAATTAGGAAAAGGCTAATAAGGAATAGAATAATGAATCTGTAACCACTGAGCTAGAGAGATATAAAGAACGAATCAAAAATTTTGAACGTCTTAATATTGATTTAAGCAGTCGTGAAAATATGATTGATTCTCAAATGGATGATATGATTAGGGAGAAGCTTGCACTGAAAGAACAAGTTGACTCGCTTGAGCAAAATCTTTCAAAACAAATCAAAGAAAAGGAATGTTTATTGCAAACATTTACGGTTTTCAAAAATGATTCCAAAGAAAAGGAAAATAAATATATGAAACTAAATTGGTTTAGAGAAGAAGATAAAGGAACTTGATAATATTCTTTTTAAAGTAGGTCAATCTGCTCAAACAGTGTACATGTTAACTAAGCCACAAGCCTTCTATGATAATGTACACAAACAAGCTCTAGGTTATTAAAATCCGTTTCACCTTAAGAAAGCTCAGCGGATTAAACCAACCTTGTATGATGGTATTGTTATGTCTGATAAACATGTTGTTATGCCTGTGATTGATGATGAGGAAACATTGATGTTGAAAGAAGTGAGTCAATAAAAAATGTCTGAAAAAGCAAAGGATCCATAGGTTATTAATAAAAACAATTCTCATAAACCTATTGATTATGAAAATTTAAATAGACTAACTAAAGATTTTGGGAAATGTTTTACTCCATAACAAAAATTGTTGACTGAACAAGCTTTCTGGTTGCTGATGTGTCGTTGTGAGTAGGTATTTTATGTATCAAGTTCTACTATTTATTTTATGCCAACTATACCTAAAAACAACACTTTAACGGGCAGTGTACCCGGTCAAGATGTATCTTCGTTGGTAAGTAGAGTGTCGATCACTAAGAGCGAGAGCGTTAATTCCTAAGTCAATCAGTATTTTAGTTATCTAAGTTATTATTAATCTAATTTATGTTAATCCTAAGTTAAACCTAAACTAATGATAAGAGAGGTTTTAGCCTGAGAGACTGGCATGAGTTTGAGTATCTAACCTAAGGTTTTGATGACAAGTAAATCAATATACACACACAAGAAGACAAACAAACGATAGAGAAGCGGTCGATAACTAATGTGAAGGAAACGTATCAACCATGAATAATCTGATAAAACACAGGTTTGTTTATTTAGTGCAATGATTGTCTTATCTCGAAGGGCATATCATTCCTAGACTTAGGCGGTACTTCTTCCTAAGACCTAGACACGCTAATTCTGTCACAATTAGACGCATCCGCATAAAGCAAGCATTTGTTGATTATAATCTATCTTAGGAGATTAATAATGGTGCTCTTACTAAACCCTAGCTCATGGAGACTTTACCCACTTACTGCTTAACGGCTCTTTATATACTAGTAGTCCACTGTCCGAGTCCTTACCAATGGAATAAGAACGTACTCGTTGATACCAAGGTCACCTTATGGCTCAACTAAGCTCACTAAACTAAAGGCAAGGATAGGTTAATATTTGTGATCCTATGATTCTAGATATATAAATTGCAATATGGAGAGCTATCCCGGACTCTTAGCCTATGCCCAAACAACACCGAAGTTGTAGCGCATTAAATATGTAGGACTAGACCCAGTTGAATGATAGGTCGCATACTTAAGCACGTAAACGAATATAAATTGATAAACATAAACAACAATCAACGATAAATTAAGCAATCAAGATAAACAAACCAAACATTAGATCTTCATAAACATGGCTGATACCTAAAGGTATCATTCGATAGTCATTGTAAAAATACACACGGTTTGATATATGAACGATTAAAATAAAGAAACCTTAATCGAACGCGTATTCTGTTGCGTGAAGATTATAAGAGTTTTCCTATGATCTTGAGGCTCTTTTCTGACCTTCGATGCTCCTTTATTTGTCTCTTGGTCGACTTGGTGGTTTAGGGATTCACTTGCATCTCTAAAACTGAGTTTAGGGTCGTCTATTTATAGAGTCTGTAATCGCGTTGATATGCCGTATTAAGCTATGTAGGATACAGCGTATTAGGGATTTCTTAGAGTAAAGACCACGTTTGATATCTTCTAGAATATTTTATTACTATATTGTAAATATTGCGTATAGGGGTTTCCTGGATATGACGTATTGGGTCTTCAATCATTCGTGGTTATCTGTGAAGAGTAGGTACGGATACACCGTATCTTCTTAATGGATATGGCGTATTGAGGTAAAACTAGTTCCTTCTTCATCGTTGACCAAAGTATTATATACGGCGTATCGTTGATGTGGATACGACGTATTCTTCAAAGTCAGGCAATGGTCTTTTAATTCATCAAAGTATTGGATATGTCGTATAGGACTAGAATAATATGGCGTACTGGCTGTCAAATCAGTAGACTTTCTCGAACTCTTCATTTATGCTCCAAAATGCGTGCCTTTTAGTTAATCTTTACCAAGTACTCCATAATTACTACAATTCTCAAATACAAACGATTAAGTAACAATTCTTTGCAATAACTATATAAAATGGGTTAATAACATGGGATAAATGATGCTATAAAATAGATCTTATTTGATGTCATCAAATATCCCCTCACTTGAATCCTACTTGTCCTCAAGTAGCCTTTATAAGTTTATAAAAATGTATCCCTAAGGATATTTTCCGTTAAAGCATTTATTTGATCTATTACAAGTACACAACCAAACACCTCACGAAATAGGAAGCTGAAATCACTCAAATCACTCAACTAATCTATGTGGTAACATGTAACTAATTCGCTCAATTGCTCGGCCGTGATGAGTATTCTATCATAAGCTTAGCAAGGATACACATCTCCACCACTAAAGCTAAGGAGTAACAAGTTTATAAAGGTAAATATGGGTTTTTGTATGGAAAGACTTACGGTTGATCATTCTACAATCTTTCACCAGAAGTACCACTCCAACAGGGCAGCTGAAGCACACATACATGGTCGTAACCACAGAATAGAGTTGTGTGTTCGACCACATACCCATTCGAATTTAACCAACGGTTAGGATGAAGAATGATATAGGGTAGGAACCTTCTAACTTTCACCAAAAGTCGTAAACCAACAAGGTACGAGACATGCATACATGGCCGTAACGACGGAATATACATGCATGTTCTTATAAATCCTCATTCGCGTAAATCCGATGGTTAATCATTAGGTACGAGGGAAGTAAATTGTTGTTAAATAAAATCAAGAAACAAATAGATTAAGCCTAAAGTACAAGTTGCTAGACACTTTTCCCGTCCGTTACCATGATTAAGACAAGACTATTTACAACGTCTTGATCATCGATTAAAAACAAAAACCCAAGTTAGCGTTCCCGTAACGGTCAACTTCCCAATCATCCCAAAACTTTACATACTCTACAAGGCAAGTGGCGATATCTTCCACTTTGTACAATACTTTACTTCGTTGATTTTTTTTGCGTATCAATGAATAATCGATCCTTCGTGTAATTCCTTCGGTAGTTGCGAAACGATTATCTTCAAACTTTCCTTCTTTTTTTTCTTTTTTTTAACAAGCATTACTTCAAATCTTGGTGTAGTTTCACCATCTTCGCGATCATAATAATTTCGGATAATTTCTTCGATAATTCCTTCATTCTTCGGATGTACCATTAATTGCGATGGTAGTAAAATCACATGAGTTTTGACTATAATATACATTCCCATTTGCAATGTGCAAATTTCCAACCGCACCAAAGATAGAAAATGACACAAGACTCGGGAAATACAAACTTTACACTTTAAGTAACTAGCAACTGTAAATTAAACTTAATCTAACAGGGTAGGTTAAGGTGTAAGGGTGTAACGAAACAAATAGTTGGTGTAAGTTCTTAAAGGATTGGCTCTACGGGTTGTTCTAGTGGATCACCACTCTAAAGATGATAGTGGAAAAGGGTTTAAACGAGAGGTTAACTAACCGGTGTAGTTAGTTAATAAATAATATGTAAAGGCAATTTGGGTGTAATCCTAAATTTACCAATTAAACAAGTTACTCCATCTAAATCCATAGTACTCATCACTGTGATCTCGAGTGATATACCAAGCCAAGTTCTAAAGTCTACAACATCACCGACACACTTATATTTTTTGGAATTTGGAAACGGAAAGGCTAAATCCTCACAATATCTAACAAGGGTTATTATGTGCGGGTTATGTATCAAGTAATTTCACAAAAGTATGCTTGAAAAAATTAAAATTTGAGCATAATTTAAGCATTTTAGTGTGAAAATTAGGACAAGTAAACATTCTAATTCCATCCCCCACTTGAATTATACAACGTCCTCGTTGTATATATAAAACATTAAATATGAGAATTTAAAAAGAATTAGAATGAGAAACTCCCCTAATATTTGCTCGGTAGATTCTCCAAGTTGCATTTATGAGCAAGATTTCGTGTTGAACAGCCGTCTTGAGATTTCAAGACTCCAACACTTCAAGATTTCCAGATTTATAAATACATCACCAACATCGGCGATTTCCTTTCACGAGGTCCTGTGTAAATTATTAGAAAACTAATGCAATTATATCTCCGTGTATTCGTTTGGTTAGACTCGAAATAATAACCTAAGAACTGTACAGGAAGTCGATACGCCGTATTCATTCCCTAGGATACGCCGTATTGATACATGTATACGCTGTATTCATTTAATGAATACGTCGTATGGACTGTGCTAAAAATAAAGACTAGATAACGTCCAAATAGCTAATACGCCGTATCCATGGGGTTTGGATACACCGTATAGACAATCTAGAAAGATAGACTCTATAGAAATTGAAAATACATTCTGGGTTGTCTCCCGGCAAGCACTTTTGTTTACACAAAAGTATTTAAGTTAGACTTGCCCTAATTTACTCCCATCCTTATAAAACAATTTAGGGTCGAACGGGATGCCAAATGACACATACAAATTCTTGATTAGGAAAATGAATGACATCCCTTTGTTAAGGTGATTCCAAATCATGATATTAAAATTTGATTCCTTGATAAAAGTTTCAGTTTTTAAAAATTTATTAGATGTATCCTGACTTGTTTCCAAAAGCTTATTTGACCCTTGTGCATAGGCACCAACATCGGTATTTATTACATTACCATTCGAAGGCTGTTTAATATTGATTTTATCATCATCATTGTCCTTATCCGACTTTAATTCATCAGGACAAATTACGTTAAAAGAAAATAGATCATTTAAGTACAAAACGTTTTGTTTCTCTTCATCACATTTGGATAATGATGTTTCATATTTTAAATTAAATTCATCGATATGTTGAGGACTTACAGTAGGTTCAGTTAAGAAATCTAATTTAGACGTTAGAGCATCATTGTAAATAATGGTTGGAAATTCTTTCTCAAATCTTTAAAGTAGTCTAAATTATCAAAATAAGTGACCGTAGGCTCGGGTGATGGAAGCAAAGGCATATTGACTTTATTATTATCATTTTCCGAATCCATTTTTAAATCGTTGACAGAAATTATTTTGTAAGAAAATGATTTTTTGTCAAAAATTACCGTGCAATCTTCATCGGCGGATTCGTCAAACGACATTCTAAAGTCGATTTCATCGTTGTTAAGAGAACTTACCATAGGCTCACACGAGAGTGCTGTTCAGATGTTAACGTGTCGTTAAAGACCATAGCTGGGAATTCAGTTTCAACAAATCTAAGGTCGTGAACGTCTTCATCATACCAGATCTTACCATATGTAGCAGTTTCCCAATTATACACCTTACCACGCCTACGAGCTTTTTCTTCCTCAAGCTTGATATACTCTTCCATAGTAATGTTGGGGTCGTCCATATCAACCTGTAATAAATTCGCTAGGAAAGAAAACTGTCAAATAGCTTAATATGCCGTATTCAGTGGACTAAATATGTCGTATAGAGTCGAATACGCTGTATTGGTTTAAAAAATTATACGCCGTATCCAGAAAGATGAATACGCCGTATTGAGTATTCAACTCAGAAAGTTACAGTAGGCTGTAACAATGCAGAAAACACACAAACACATAATATGCAAAAATATACAATGCAGAAAATCAAACACACACAAATATGCAAATTAATCTAAGCTACACTAAACTAAAACACTAAATAAATAAAAGAATCAAACAACTTCACTCCCCAGCAGCGGCTCTAAAAACTTGATGTGTCGTTAAGAGTAGGTATTTTATATATCAAGTTTTACTATTTATTTTATGCCGACTATACCTAAAAACAACACTTTAACGGGCAGTGTACCCGGTCAAGATGTATCTTCGTTGGTAAGTAGAGTGTCGATCACTAAGAGCGAGAGCGTTAATTCCTAAGTC
The DNA here is from genome assembly GCA_026074375.1 of Tanacetum coccineum. Lineage (NCBI taxonomy): Eukaryota > Viridiplantae > Streptophyta > Magnoliopsida > Asterales > Asteraceae > Tanacetum > Tanacetum coccineum. Next base: position 88,839 of record BQNB010001874.1, on the reverse strand, counting down.
AATCAGTATTTTAGTTATCTAAGTTATTATTAATCTAATTTATGTTAATCCTAATTTAAACCTAAACTAATGATAAGGGAGGTTTCAGCCTGAGAGACTTGCATGAGTTTGAGTATCTAACCTAAGGTTTTGATGACAAGTAAATCAATATACACACACAAGAAGACAAACAAATGATAGAGAAGCGGTCGAGAACTAATGTGAAGGAAACGTATCAACCATGAATAATCTGATAAAACACAGGTTTGTTTATTTAGTGCAATGATTGACTTATCTTGAAGTGGGATATCATTCCTAGACTTAGGCGGTACTTCTTCCTAAGACCTAGACACGCTAATTCTATCATAATTAAACGTATCCGCATAAAGAATCCTTCTGTTGATTATAATCTATCTTAGCATCTAAGTAATGGTGCTCTTACTAAACCCTAACTCATCAAGACTTTACCCACTTACTGCTTAACGGCTCTCTATATACTAGTAGTCTATTGTCCGAGTCCTTACCAATGGAATAAGAACGTACTCGTTGATACCAAGGTCACCTTATGGCTCAACTAAGCTCACTAAACTAAATGTAAGGATAGGGTAATATTTGTGATCTTATGATTCTAGATATATAAATTGCAATATGGAGAGTTATCCCGGACTCTTAGCCTACGCCCAAACAACACCAAAGTTGCAGCGCATTAAATATGTAGGACTAGACCCAGTTGAATGATAGGTCGCATACTTAAGCACGTAAACGGATATAAATTGATAAACATAAACACCAATCAACGATAAATTAAGCAATCAAGATAAATAAACCAAACATTAGATCTTCATAAACATGGCTGATACCTAAAGGTATCAGCTGATAGTCATTGTAAAAATACACATGGTTTGATATATGAACGATTAATGTAACACCCCCAAAAATACAACAACGCAGCGGAATACCACTTGGGGTGCTACTTCATAATACACAGCGCTAGATACAAGAGAACGACCTCTAAGTGTCGTTTGAAAAGTAATCTCGTTGATTTAATCAAAATCTGAATTTGATATAACAAATGTCCCATAATTGCATCACAATGAAAAGCTTGAATGTATAGACTCCAATGCACTTCAAGAAATCCGAGCATATAATTTACCTGAGAAAAACATGCTTAAAAAGGTCAACATAAAGTTGGTGAGTTCATAGATTAGTTTAAATATGAATGTAATCCACTGTATCATCACAGTACCATGTAAAAATCCCAAAGATTTTATAAAGAATGCACGACACATTTTATGTCACCCAAAAGTACCAATCTTATCCCAAAGATTTTTATAAAGAATGCATGACAAATTTAATGTCACCAAAAGTACAAATCTTATCCCAAAGATTTTTATAAAGAATGCATGACAAATTTAATGTCACCAAAAGTGTATCCTTGGCACCCCGTGCCTATTGATTTCCTGGAAATAATATATACAAGGTAGGACCGCAAGAATTTTTATGTGACTATGCAACACATGCAGACATCACAAAACCAGATTACATTTACACTAAGCTCATGACACTGAAGCTCGACGATCTTTCTTGCAATTAAACTATATATTGCAATTTCTGCCCGATTAGATGTTCAACCCGAAAACATCCTAAATTCGACATGCTATAACGTTCGTTCCCGGTGATAGCTAATCACCCGAACGGGGAGGTCGTTTCCCGAATAGATCTATTAAATAACATTCGCGCTCACATAATGTAATTCCCAACTACATCTATGCAATTGACAGTTCATGATAAAGGGGCTCAACTTGGGTTATCGCTACTTAGGCAAACATGTAATCAATACTTGCGTCCAATTTATAAAACAAAGCATATTGTGTCCGCTTATAAAACGATGCATATTTTCATCCCAAAAATATATATAACCGTTATCCAAAACGAGTAAAAGTGAGGCTATGGAACTCATAATATCCTTTAAAAACAATCACATTGTTATAAGATAACACAGTAAGTAAAGAGTTTGTAGACAAGCATGTATTCCCCCTCGCGGGTTTATAAACATTCAAAAGATTGAAAAGCGAGGTTATGAACTCACCTTGATGATGAAGAACGATTGGCAGATAGGCATCTAATATGCACGATACGAACGGAAGACGAAACGGCTCGATCAAGAAGATGCAACCAATCTTAACTGCTAAGTCTCACTAGCCTAGGATAATGTGTTTGGGTTTCCCGATGAATAGTTATGTCAACACGACGCGTTGATAAAGATTTAGCTTTTCAAGTCGTAATAGTTCGGTGGTTGGTTAAATAAATAAGTTGAAAATATACGCAAAGTGTGTAATATATATTCTTTATATATTACTTATGAAAATAACCCTTGTATAATTCCTACCGCGAATTTTATAACAAATATAATCAATCCAAAGATTATTGAAAGGTATAATATACCTTGCAGGTATTATATAATAAGTGTGAATAAAATAATTAACCTAATTAGTTTGACTCATTTTCTGAAATCACCACTTAATTAAACAAAAAGTACTTATGTAACGTAATCGTACGTTTTAAGATTTTCAATTAAGTTAACCGATGTTTGTAAAGCCTTTTACAACAATTATTAGGTTACCTTCTAGCTGATAATTATAAAATATAAAATAATATTTTATAATTTATATTTAGTTTCCTCGACATGTCGCGTCTATAATGGTTATCTCAATGTAAAAGTATAGTTTTCGTTCATTGGTCGGGTTATTGTATAATACAAGTCAATGTATCTTTTAAAATATAACTTGGTCCCCTTTTATTCGTTTATAAAACAATATGAGTTTTAGCAAAACGTTACTAAATATTGAAATATATATATATTTCGTTATGACATTTTCGGTTATATAATGTTTTCCATATTCGTAAAACTCGACGTTATCCTTAAATTAGTATATATTGATATCGTTCGTTTTTCAATATTTCAAATGCCCGCCCTATCTAAATATAATATACATATTATTACATCTAGATTAAACAAGGTAATAATGTTATATTTAATTAACCGTTTTAAACCACCAATATATATATTTATCCGGTTTTAATATTTGTTAAAACCTTATGTTATTTTCATTTGTCGTCCCATGTGAATCAAACGAACCCTTATCGTTATTATAAATACGAATACGAAAATAATAACAAGGTATTTATTTAACCAGTTTAACCACCATTTATGTCAAGATTTTATATTTATATATCCCGTGTTATGATTATTCGTCAAGGTATAATTCAAACAAACCCTTGTAGAAACTGCTCACCCAAACGCGTCCTGCATGGCGTTTTTTGCCAAAACCAAACACCCGCTTATTCGACTGTAACAAATCCAAACGCACCCTAGTTGTTCTTAAACCGAACCAAACACCCCCATTTGGCTGTCAACCCTAAAAACAAACACCCCCAGCTGCTATAAACTAAACCAAACGCACCCTCGCATGGTGGCTGACCCGAACCCCACCCCACCCCCGGTGGCTGTTAGAAAACAAACGCACCCTTGTTGTGCTATACCCGGACCCGACACACTCTCCTTGATGCTCGACACAAACTACACGCACCCTAATCTAATGAAAAACCAAACAAACCACAACCCTCCCGGCTGCGTGAAAACCCGGTCAACAAACACCCCTTTATGGTGGTGGCTGCCACCCACCGCATCCCATGGTGGTGGCTGCCACCCCCAAACGAACACCCCTAGATGTATATAAAAAAAACAACGTACCCTTCGGGGCTTACCACCACCCCGACACCCCAACCCTCCCGGCTGTTAGCACACAACCCAACCAAACAACTCATACCCCCCCCCTCAGCTGTCCCCGCAGCCAACCCGACGCCCCGGCTTCTTTGACAGCCGAACCAACAACCACACCCCCCCTCCCGGCTGTGTTCGCAGCCAACCAAACCCACCCCTCGAGTTGATATAAAAACCAAACGCATCCTTGCGGCTGAAAAACCAAAACCAACCCGCACCCTTGATTCTATAACAAAACCAAACGCACCTTTCGTTGGTGGTTATAAGACCACGCGCACCCTTGGGAGGTGGCGATTGTGGTGGTGGTTTCGGTGGAGATGGAGGCGGGGTGACGGGGTGATGATGATGATGATAAGATGGTGGTGGTGGTGTTTTGGTGACTGTGGGCTCACGGTGGTGGCGGTGGTTGTGGCGTGATGATGATGGAACGATGATGGTGGTGATGATGGGGTGAAGGTGATGAGGGTGGAGTATGGTGGCGAGTGGGGGGTGTGTGGGGCTGCCATGGTGAGGCAGCGGCGGTGTGGTTGCCGGAGGGGATGGGCGGCGCGTGGCCGGAAGTGAGCTGGTGGATCGGGGAGATCCGGAGATGGAGCTCGTTTTTGGTGTTGGCCGGAAAATCCCGCCGGAAAAGTTTTCCGGCGGCGGCGCGACGATGGTGGCCGGCGATGGTCGCCGGAGATGGTGGTGGGGCGGTGGCCAGATAATGTGGAGAATAAAATTGGGATTTACAAATCGGAGTTATTCGCGTTATACGCACAACGCTTTTATATTAAAATGATGAACTAATTATTATTTATATTTATTTTTAATAAAATACTGATAATTAAAAACAAATTTATTGTTTTTGTGTGTTCGCGTTGTATATTGTTCACGAAAATGTTTGCGGTGCTGTTATAGCCTTTTCGCTCGTTTCCAGGTCTCGGGCAAAAATGAAAAGTCTGTCAGGCATTATCGTTCACTCGAATTGTTAGGGTCCGTGCTGTGAAAGTGTTTTGATGGTTGTTCTTGTAAGTCAAGCCAGACCTAAAAGTCAAAGGGGTAAAATCGTTATCTTAAAAATCCGAAAATTCTCGGATGTTACAGTACCTACCCCTTAAAGAAATCTCGTCCCGAGATTAAATTTGTGTTATCCGCTTAGTGTGTCTAAGAAAAGACTTAAGATTTTTAATTTTCTAATAAAACCAGTTGAACATGACGCTGATAGCTTTATTCAGCAATATCTGGTGTTCTACACTCTTATTATACTTAAATATCGGCTAAGGCTTTGACACCAGGGTTATTCAATTACATTAGAATATGTATCTTAGAGAAACATCATTACCAGGTTTATTGTTGGTATAAGTGCTTTATGAAGAAAGCCTCTTAATAGTGAACACATCAAAGGAGAAAGTGTAGTCGCATGGTTATGTCTCAAGGCAGAGTCTCGTTTGTACTATCTGTAATGTTCGATTATCCACATCAACGCGGCTTATGGATGTAAGTACCCAACCTACTTGGCAGTACTTAATTAGTATCATGACTTAAATTGGTATACTGTTGGTCTGCAATGAATAATTCAACTGAATGCTATATCGACATAGGCTTATCTTGTTCAAGGTAGGTTTCATCACCTAGTTGATAAAGTTTGTACAATCTGGGACCACTCCAGGACCCACATACAGCTCCATATCGACGATAACTATAACACAACGGTGATCGGGATTCAGAGATTGAGGGACCATCAAAAATTCGAGAAACAATATTTCCCATATTTAGTTTAACTATGGGAGGAGCTTCGCGTAAGAGCTTATGCGCTAGGACGACGGATTATGGTACTCAGTCGTTGTTCCGATGAATCAGCTCATTGGCACTCAAGTGTGTATACACATTTGTTAGTTCCCACGATAGTTCATGATTGCGAGGATTTGCAACGGCAAGAGTAATAACTCAAGAATGAGATAAGGTAGTCCCAAGGTGAGGCCTTAAAATCCTGTCGGTGGTAGAACACGATTTGTTGTTTTATAAGTCCCTTTTCAACTGATTCTGGCGATTTTCGAATTAGGTTCCATACTCGTGTCATAATCGGTTAACATTAAGCCCACTCCATTTTTTAATTCATTATTTGCATAAAGAAAGTCCTAATTTATGTAATATAATTCAATTGATTAACTTATGGTTCGGTGATTTATTAATTTATTTATTTAATGAAAAGGCGTCCCAATCTTTCAAATAAACACATTAATCATACCTACTTAATAATTCCCGCATGCTATACGCGTACTCCCATACCTTCAAGGTGTTGGATGTCATGACGATGTATGCTCTTAATGTGTATGGGACGAGTGATTTAAAACTCGTCTTTGGACAGCCTGGGAGTAAAAACTGCCAGGGCGAGATCAAACACAGAGTTCAGATAGTTAATGAGTACACAATTGTTAGAGTAAACCAGGTAAAAGTATCGATGAACCAGTTGCATAGTCACAATTATATATACATCTTCCTTTTACATGTCCCGCCTTTACAAGAACTTGTAACATTTTGATTAATACATAATCTATGGAGACATGAATCTTATAACGGCTTCGTCGTAATACGATATTATTATAATGTTTCAGATAGAAAAGAATATTTCTTAGAGACAATTGTTTAACCTTACAATGCCTGAAGATCGAAATGAGCCATTGTGCCAAACTCACAATGTCTAAGATAGTAAAATGTACCATTGTATATTTCACATGTCTAAAGAAGAAGGATGAGACATTGTATAATCACATGTACCATGAAGCAAGATGAGCAATTGTATAAAATCTCAATGTCTGTGAGTAGAATGAGACCATCGTGACAACCCACCAATGTTTGGATATTCTGGTATTTATATAATAATTCTTATATAAATAAGCGTACGATATACGCGAAAGGAATGCAAGCATATATATATTATATATATGTATGCCACGTAAGCACTTAATGCAGCATGTATACGTATGAAACATAAGCACAGTAGCGTGTATGCACTTTGAAAATGTTTGATGTGATGAATGTTGTGAAACGGTTATAGTCTCAGGGTAAAAAATGCAACGCTAGTTCTCTATAACCAGTGTCTGATACCAATCAGTAAACACCCCCAAAAATAGCGACAACGCAACGGAATAACACTTTGGGGTGCTACCTTCTAATTACACAGCGCTAGATACAAGGATCGACCTCTAAAGTGTCGTTTTGAAAATTTACATTGTTGATTTAATCAAAATCTGAATATGTCTAATAAACATTTGTACCATATTTTGAATCACTATGAAAAAAGCTTGAATTGTATAGATCCAAAGCACTTCAAGGAAATCCTGTGCATATAATTACCTGAGTAAAGCATGCTTAAAAAGGTTCAACAGAAAGTTGGTGAGTTATTAGGTTAGTTTAAGTATGAACTGTAATCACTGTTCATAAAAATTCAACCAAAGGGTTTTTTTTTAACAACCCCATGATAAAAATCAAGATTTTATAAAGAAAAGCATGACACATTTATGTCACCAACATGTACCATTCTCTTATCCCCAAAGATTTTTATAAAGAATGCATTGACAATATTTAATGTCACCAAATGTGTATCCTTGGCAACCCCGTGCATATTGATTTCCTGGAAATAATATATACAAGGTTGGACCGAAAGAACTTTTTTGTGATATGCAACACTATGAAGATTCACAAAAACTAGATTAAATTTACACTAAAGTCATGAACTGAAGCTCGACGGATCTTTTCTTGCAATTAAACTATATATTGCAATTTCTGCCGATTGATGTTCAACATGAAAACATCCTAATTCGACATGCTATAACGTTCGTTCCCGGTGATAGCTAATCACCCAGAAGGGGAGTTCGTTTCCCGAATAGATCTATTAAATAACATTCGCAATATAATGTAATTCCCAACTAATCTATGAATAGACAGTTCATGATAAAGGGGCTCAACTTGGGTTAATCGCTATTAGGCAAACATGTAATCAATACTTGCGTCCAATTTATAAAACAAAGCATGTTGTGTCCGTTTATAAAACGATGCATATTTTCATCCCAAAAATATATATAACCGTTATCCAAAACGAGTAAAAGTGAGGCTATGGAACTCATAATATCCTTTAAAAACAATCACATTGTTATAAGATAACACAGTAAGTAAAGAGTTTGTAGGCAAGCATGTATTTCCCCTCGCGGGTTTTGAAATTCAAAAGGATTGAAAAGCGAGTTACGAAAACTCCCTTGATGATGAAGAACGATTGGCAGATGGGCATCTAATATGCACAATACGAACGGAAGACGAAGCGGCTCGATCAAGAAGTTGCAACTAATCTTAACGGCTAAGTCCCACTAACCTAGGATAATGAATCTGGGTTTCCCGATGAATGATTACATCAACGTGACACGTTGATAAAAGATTTAGCTTTTCAAGTCGTAATAGTTTGGTGGTTGGTTAAATAAATAAGTTGAAAATATACGCAAAGTGTGTAATATATATTCTTTATATATTACTTATGAAAATAACCCTTGTATAATTCCTACCGCGAATTTTATAACAAATATAATCAATCCAAAGATTATTGAAAGGTATAATATACCTTGCAGGTATTATATAATAAGTGTGAATAAATAATATAACCCAATTTGTTTGATAATTTTCTGAAATCACCACTCTAAATTAAACAAAAAGTACTTATGTTAACGTATCGTACGTTTTCGTTTTTCACATTAAGTTAACCCGATGTTTGTAAAGCCTTTTCAACTTTATTAGGTTACCTTACTTGCGGATAAATTATAAAATATAAAATACTATTTTATTTTTATTATTTTAGTTTTCCTCGACGTAATTCGCGCCTAAATTAGTCATCTCATTGTAAAAGTATGTTTTCGTTCTATTTGGAGGGGTTTCGGTTATTTGTATAATACATGTCAATGTATAGTTTAAAATATAACTTGGTCCGCTTTTTTTCGTTTATAAAACAATATGAGTTTTAGCAATAGGTACTAAATCATTGAAATAATTTATATATATTTCGTTATGACCATTTTCGGTTATATAATGTTTTTCATATTCGTTAAACTAGACGTTATCCTTAATTGTGTATTATGATATGTTCGTTTTTTTCAATATTTCAAATGCCCGCACTATCTAAATATAATATAAATATTATTACATTAGATTAACAAGGTAATAATGTTATATTTAATTAACCGATTTTAAAACCCAATCATAATATTTATCCGGTTTTAATATTTGTTAAATCCTTATGTTCTTTTCTTTGTGTCCCATGTTCGAATTAAACGATCCTTAATTATTATAAATACGAATACGAAGATAATAACAAGGTATTTATTTAACCAATTTAACCACCATTTATGTCAAGATTTTATATTTATATAACCCGTGTTATGATTATTCGTCAAGGTATAAATCAAACAAACCTTTAGAAACTTGCTCACCCAAAGGTCTGCATTGGCGTTTTCTGCCAAATAACAAAAACCACCCTAATTTAGATCACGAATAACCAAAACGCACCCTTTCGTTGGCTGTTAAGCCAAACACCCCTTAACTAATCAACCCAAACGCCCCCTTAACCGTTTAAATCAAACCAAACACCCGCTTATTCGACTGTAACATTTCCAAACGCACCCTAGTTGTTCTTAAACCGAACCAAACACCCCCGTTTGGTTGTCAACCCCGAAAATAAATCACACAACTGCTTAATAACTAAAACCAAAACGCAACCGGTGTGTACCCACATACATACCCGACACGCAACTCCCCTCCCTCCCCGGCTGTTAATGACAGCCGAACCAACAAACACCCTCCCCTCCCCCCGGCTGTTTAACCCAAACCAACGCACCCTTGATGGTGAAAACCCAACGCACCCTTGGGTGCAATTTATACAAACCAAACGGACCCTATGATGGTGTACAACCCAAACCGAAACCCCCCCCCCCCTGCTGCCATTACCAACACACCCCTTTTTGGTGTAAACAACAACCCGGACGCACCCTTTTCGAGTGGTTTTACAACCCGAACGCACCCTATGGTGCAAACACGAAACCCACGCACCCTCGTGGCGGCTGAGGCGGTGGCGTTCGGTGGAGGTGACGACGGCGAGGAGATGATGATGATGGCGTTAGGCGGTGTAGGATGGCAGCAGTGGTGGTATAAGTGGAGTGGGGAGGCAGCGGCGGTGATGGTGGTATGATGATGGTGTTCGTGGTGGCAGTGGGGTGGTGGTGACGGTGATGTGGTTTCGGAGGTGGCGGTGGGGAGATGGAGAGGCGCGGCGCGTGATTGGTTAAAAACGAAAGAAGATATTAGTTTTAGAGGTGAGAGATCAATGACTTGAGTGGACAGTGGAGGAGCTGATGATAAAGCTTGATGAATGGGAACAATGACCATGGATTCAACTTCAGTATCAACAGTAGTTTTTCCTGGTTCATCTTCCGGTGATTTGTCATTAATGAATTAATCACCAAAGGTAAAAGCATCATCAATATTCTTCATTTATGAAAGATTCCCGGATGAGCTTGGTGGATTCTCCAAGAAGACATGTTCCTCAGTAGTATGCTTCAAGCTTTTGTAAACTTTAGGGTAAACTGTAGCGATGAAGTCTTCGTGCATGGGCTCAGGGTTTGGTCCAGCAAGAGCTACATGACTTTGTCCAGGGTTTGATCCAGCGTGGTCTTCATCTGGTGGAGGTCGATACTCGAGTGTATTACCAGGGTCTGATCCAGCCTGGCCTTCATCTAGTTCAACAGTTCTTTCCTCTAAAGCCACCGTGTTAGAAACATCCTCACCTTGTACTTCAGCAACATCCAGTATTTCTGTATCAACCTCACTATTAGATCTTTCCGTATCAGCACTAATTTCAGCATCTTATGGAGAGGGAGTATCATGGACAACATTCTTAGATGTATCATCCTAAGGTTCTACAAAGGGTCCAATAGATGCATCCTCAGTTATTAGAGTCTGGCTTTGAAAATTTATTGATCTGTGGTACTTTTCTTCTTTGGCTTATGTAGTTCTAAAAGTGATTGTGCAGCCTATTCATCCGTAGCAATGCCTTTCTCTTTACCTTTAACAACTGCGAGTTTTTGGGTGATACCTGAGGCAGGTTCATAAATAGCCACTCCACTGACAGGTGCTTGAAAAGATTCCAAACTCATCGGAATACCTCTCTGAAGATTGTATTCATCATCTTCCACTGGAAATTCAGGAGCTGGTTAAGGTTCTTCATCTTCTTCGTCGACAATGTGCACAGTACTCTTTCCCTTGCGAACTTTCATCACTTTACCCTTGCGGACTTTCTTTGTTGGAGAAGGCTTGGTGGTTTTCTCTTTCATGGGCTTAGATTGTTTGGCAGGTGCTGGCTTTTTAGGCTTGTCTGCTTTAGAAGTTGTCTTCTTCTTTCCACCCTCTTTAGCTGTGTGTTTACGAGCTGCCATTTCCAAATATTGCTGGTAGTATGGTGACTGTTGAATGGCTTCAGAAATCAACTCTTGTCGAATAGGTTTTCCAAAAGCTTCATCCTTCTCGCCTTTAGGGACGAACTTTAGATTACCAAGAAGAAAGTCATCTCCTGTAACATGAACAGTAGACCCATGTCTTCTATGAATGTTTTGTCTGGTCCCCAAATAATAAATTATAAGCTTTGTGAAACGGCAGTAAGGAATGACGTGAGGCATTGACTTCTTGGTAGGAATATTAAGATTGGCCCGATGAGAAAATAAAGTATGGATCACTTGAACGAACTCTTCCCACATAAGTTTAGCTTAGTCAACATTGGATCTTGTGACAATACCCCACAACATTTGAAGAACAGGATGTCTGGGTTTGTCATTGCCAGAAGTCTTGCCGGTTAAGCACTGGTTGATCAACGACATAATAGCTCTCCACGGCTGATATAGGTTGTTCACATGCATCCTAGAAACAAAGTGAATTTCTTCTAGGTAGCCCAGTTCGTTCACAAAGTCCATAACCTGTTCACCAGCTGGAGGTGACTCAAATGGATGAGCCGAGTCTACAGGGGTAATTTCTAAAGCCTTACAAAGATGATTAGAATTAAGAGTGAACCACTGTTCATCCAGTTGGAAGCAGTATTCCCTAGTCTTTGCATCATGTGCAAGGGTATTCCAGAACTATTATATGTAGATAGTTGGAACATTTGCTGATGCAGTGAATGCTCTAAAGAAATTTGTGTTCTAGAGAATGTCAATTAAAATGTGGAAGATAGGATTCTTTTACGGTTTTTGTAGATCCAATAGAAGATTGCCCTTTCCAACAGGTAACCATGCCTTGAATGGAAGAATCTGTTCGTCAAATCTTGTAGGAGCAGGAGCGAGAACATTCTCTTCAACCATCTTATCTGCTTAAGAATATCAACAAAGATAGACAACATAGCTGATATTTGATGTTAAACAAGAATATTGGCCTTGTGTTTGTCTTGCCATACCATGTTTGATTAATTTATGATTAAATCTGGTTTGATGAAATACTACACATTGAGTCATGGGTCAATAAAACAAGTTAATCTTGGTCAAAGGTCCAGGAATTATCCGACAAGCTCAATTACAAGTTAACTGAGCCCGGATGGGAGTTAACAAGATAATTAGGCCTTTGGATAGGGCCTGAAGAGGTTATTGGGATTAATGGGCTTAATGGGCCAAGACATGGAGGTTTGGCCCAAACCGCTGCCCAGTAGTTTACCAAACCGCCATATGATGGTTTAGGTAAACCGCCGTGTAGCAGGTTACCAAACCGCCACATAGCAGTTTAGGAAAGTCGTCGTGTGGCAAAACACCAAACCGCCATGACTGAAATATTATTAATATAAGAAAATAATATTTTAACCTTTTAATCAAACCGCCTCGACCAAACCGCTATGAATATTTTATTCATTTTAATCAAACCGCTTCGACCAAACCGCTATCAATATTTTATTTAATTTAATCAAACCGCTTCGACCAAACTGCTATCAATATTTTATTCAATTTAATCAAACCGCTGCCATTTTAGAAAAATTCGAAATAAAGGTTTGACTATTTTAATATTAAAATAATAATTTATCAAACCGCTGTCATGCAGCGGTTTCCCTGCTTTATTAAAATATATATCAAACCGCTACCTAGAGATACATGCAAACCGCTACATAGATGAATCTAGGCAAACCGCTTCTTAGAGTCATCTAAGCAAACCGCTGCTTAGAATGATCTAAGCAAACCGCTGCTTAGAATCATCTAAGCAAACCACTGCCTAGAACACTTAAATCAAACACAATTTCTTATCAATTTGGGAATAACAAACATTAATCCAAGGCCTTTGAGATGATGAACAACATCTATCAATCAAATACAACTTCCTAAGCTTCACATTTCATTAACAACGAGTATTACGCTACCATTTTAAGCCATGAAATTCATTAAAAACCTAAGGGGGGGGGGGATGCAAACTTTTCAAACTTGATTTAGCTATACACTAAAGACTTCTACATTATAACTAAACATACACAATCAAATTTCACAAACAACAAACTATTGTTAACTACTAAAAGTCAACCTATATACAAAAATCCATAGATCATGCATTCTTTTGATTGGGGATCTCAAAAAGCATTAAAACATCATCACTATACCCAAAAGGACAAATCCAAACACTAAAAACACATAAGCAAACACTCTACAGGTTTTCGATCAAGAACGATTGAAAAATCAATCAAATCACACAAATGTGTTTGATCTACATGAAATCACTTATGATCGAGTGTTTAACAGCCATAAATGCATCTACCCCAGCTACCAATCATCATTTTCAAACAACATTTAATTTCTAAAAAAAACTAAGTAGTTTTCTAGTGATTTACAACGATTAAATATGTTTTAAAATGATTCCTTTCACCTAGAGACTGATCAATTGATAAAGAACAGGTTTTAAGTGTTACCTTAGCAAGAAAAATCCTAGATTTCAAAGATTAAAGTTGCTACAGTTTTGGTGGCGATTTGCGTTTGGTGTGTGTGTTTTAAGTTTGACCAGGAAAAAAGAAGGTTTGACCGGTTGGCAAGCCGCTACCATTTATACTCCTATGATTTAGGTATTGGCAGAATTAGTCCTTGGGCTTTCTATCCTTTTTAGCTTTTGGTATAAAGTATTCCTAATGTTAAATTAAGTTTGGGAATTGGCAGATTTAGTCCTTATTGTTTATAAAAGCTAGGAAACACATAGCAAGTTGCATTTAAGTCTCTAAACTTTCTAACAGTTGATAATTTTGGCCCTTTGAGTTAAAATTAATTAACTCCCCCTCAAATTATAACCCTTTTCAAATACAAAAACCTTTTCCGTTATTGTGTGATGTTTTAGAAACCCGTTTGATGACATAAATTTGAAATCACTCTCCCCCTCAAACAATGACTCATTTTCTATTTAAAGAGTTGTAGTCGTTGTTTGAGTGTACAAATTTATTATAAAAGCACGAACTGATTAATTTTCAACAACACATTTTTCATCGTGATTAACACAAATAATTTTGAAGAATCATTTAAGAAAAATTTATCTAGTTAAAAACGAAGACTTCTCTTCTTAAAGAAGAAATAACACACTGAAACGTACATTATTACATGGATATAAAGTAATCCATGCCCGGGAAAAATTAATTACCCGTTGTTAGGAACAACTGTCTTTTTTACGACATTATTTCCTTCGATTTAAAAGCGGGTTGTAGTCGGAAATAACTGCAAGCCATTAAGACATGTTTTAAAAGTTTGAACTTCTGCTCGAACTTTATTTAAAGACCCATGTCATTATTGAACGAAATTTCTTGGTCCATAAATATTATCGAATTTCAGAAGACATGTCTTAAAAAATATTTTTGGTATTTTCTATTTCGAGCCGGAAGGGAGGGTACGTCATCAAGCCCCTCAGTCGAATATAATGTATGCATCTATGGGTGCATTCCGTTCGACTCATCAAATGTAGTCCAAATCATAGGTCATGTCAAAGGCTCAAACAAGCGTGCTGCGTGCATTGAATGCTACCCCCCTCACTTGACAAGGAGTTAGTTGGGAAAAATCCCCTTTGAGGAATGTGCGGGTCTTTTTTCAAAGCTAAAATTCAAATTTCAAATACTCCTTCAATCTTATCAGACACGTGTATGCACCGATTTAATACCTCCTTAAAATTATTGTTTGTATTTATACCATTGCCTTCCTTTATCTTCGTGAACTTTGCTTATTAATTGCAAGGTAATTATTTCTTTCCCTGGTCTTTCATGGATTCCAAATTTGTCATTACTTCTCAAACGTGCACCTTGACTAAAGAACAGCTAATTCAATTTGTTTTTGACTATGACATCCCTCAAAATGTCAGGGTTGTACTTCTGAAAAAATCTCAAACCATCTATGATGCTCCTTTAGGCTTTGTTGGTTTATATACCAACCACTTTTCTCTTTCCAGCCTTAGGCTCCCTATACCTTTATTCGTATGCCAGGTCTTGAATCATTTTAAAGTATACGTTTCACGTTTCAACCCCTTTAGTATGATAAAATTTATGACCTTTACGGTAATGTGTAAAGCTTACGGTGGTGAGCCCTCCGTTGACCTTCTCCGGTCATTCTTAAACCTTGGTCGTGCTGGGGATTGGTTAACTCTTTCCAGTAGGGGAGGCGCTGATGTGCCCAAAGCTTTGACAAAACTCGTAACTCATCTTGAAAACTGGAAAGGTAGTTTCTTCTATATCAAAAACAAAGTGATCTTGTCGAGCTTCCCCGAGCTCCTTCTTGAAGACAACAAGTTTGATAAAAAAATATTTTAATGATAAAATTCCTCTGCTTCCTCAAATGGATCCGCTGTATGATCAAATCTCCACCTACCCTTGTACACAATATCTTTGTGTGTGTTTTAAAAAAAACTTATCAAGGTTGTTTCTTTCCCCTTTTTGTTTCTCTATGCAGAGTTTCCTTCTGCTAAGGAGTTGAAGGGCGCGACTAATTGCCATTTGGTCATTGGTCATGTGACCCCTCCTTCTTGGATGCAGCATTTGAGGAAGATTAGTATAGAGAAACTCTGTGATATTCATTATAAAGCTTATATGTGTTAAGCTCTTCTTGACAATGTTCTGAATGGTAGGACTCGAGAGCTGATTTCTGCATTGCATAAAGCCAGGGCATCCTGCGATACTATGCAGGAAAGGGAGATTAAGAAAGATAAAGCATATGCAAAGCTAGAGAAGAAATGTAATGAAGCTATTCAGGACTTGGATAAAAATCCTCTTGTTTCTTATATGCGCGCTGAGATTGAGACCTTGCAGAGTTAGGTCAATGACCTCCACAATGAGTATGGTAGGCTCATACTTGAAGAGAAGAAGTGGATTAACTATGAGAAGACTATATCCACCCTTTGTGCTAAAGTCGAAGGCCTCAGATCTGAAGGGAAGAGACTCAAGGCTTCTAAAATCCAGCTTTTATAGGAGGTGGATAGTTTGAGGCACGATAGAGCTGCTGTGGTGTCAAGGGTCATTCCGAACGCAGCAATGAAGCTTATTCGTAGCGATAAAATGGGTGTCCTTATTGCTAGGCTTGACAAGGCATCTATCATTTATGGCAGGTGCACCGTATTTGAAGAGGTAGCCGAATTAAATAAGCCTTTTGTTTTAGAGGAGATGCTTGGTTTTCGTCCCTCTTCAAATGAGGAGTATGACCGAGCTGGTAATGATTTGGTTGATGCCTCATATCCCTTCTTGGCTGAGTTGACTGCTGATCCTCATGCTTGTATGGAGTAGTTGCTGTCGAAGAAGCCGCAATCACTTCAATCAAAGTGTTTGTCTTCAAGGGCTTCATAAAGATGCCGTATGTAGGTCTTGTTTTAATTATTCGGGTGGTTTGTACCCGTGACTTTTTGTGACTGATTGTCAATTGTTGACTTTATTATTTTGTCAACTGTTGCAAATAGTGTTTGCATGAATTGCGAGGCTCATGTGTGGCCTGCAAGTTCTTCTTTTTTACTAGTAGTTTTTGAACAAGTGTTTTCTTGCTTATAGGGGGTTACGACCCGCTCTATTTTTGTAAGGTTTTGACAAGTAACCTCTGGAAAAGTTAACGTAGGTTTGGGTATTTGTTTCCGATAGGCTTATGTGTGGCCCCTCGTCATCCCCTCGAACATTGAAACTTATTAATAATTTGACGCCTTTTAACGTGAATTTGGGTGTTTTTTTAGAGGCTCATGTGTGGCCCCTCATCACCCTTTCGAACGTTAGGCTTTGATGCTAAGGCTCAAGTGTGGCCTTGTTTTATATTTTGAATGTTAACACAAAAGATTTAGAGTAATATGTTTTATTGATAGTGTAGAAATATTTACATCATTTCGAGTATGAACACTTAGTTTGCTACACTTTAATGAGGATTTTCATTGTTAAATAAGTCAAACAAAGACGGAGCCTACAAGCTAGAAACGCTTTCCGGCTCTCTGATCGATAGCATTTTGATACTACCGATCATGATCCCGAGTGCATTCTGCATGATCCTTGGTGTACCTCTTAGATGATGTCATTGGCTTGTGCTGATCCTACACACCTTAACCATGGTGACATGTATGATCTTCGGTACAGTGTTCCATCAATTAGCTTGTATAATGGGGCCTTGACTCGTAGCTTTCTTGCCTTTTATGGATCATCGGGGAGTTTTCTTAACGGTAGGAATCCCCTGATAGGTACCCTCCAGTTATCTTCTTCTTCTTGGGTTACGTTTGTAACCTCCTTTTATGTAATTGACTTTTCCTGTAGTACTTCTACTAGGACTTACTTAGCAAGTTTAGAGAATGTCATCGAAGCTAGTTTACTGAGTGCATCTGCCTTCTTATTTTGATCCCTTTTGATGTGTTCTATCGAGTAGGTAGGAAAACTGACAAGCAGCTCCTTTGCCTTTTTTAGATATTGCTTTATGACTAGTTGCCTTACTTTGGAGAGCCCGTTGACTTGATTTGCTACTAGTTGAGAATCTACAAAGATTATTAGTTCTTGGATTTTCATTTCCTTGGCTATGCGTAGTCCGGTCAGTAATGTTTCGTATTCTGCCTCATTGTTGGTAGTTTCAAATTCAAACCTTAAACCATAAGTGTATTCTTTTCCTTCTAGATCGACTAGCATCAATCCTGCCCTAGAGCCATCAGAGCTTGAGGCTCCATCGATGAACAATTTCTATGCCTTCTTTGATTCTGATTCTTTCCTTTTGGCTTTACTATTTTTGATCTCTTTATCTTTCTTGGGGGAGTTTCGGCCAGAAAATTAGCTAGTATCTGTCCTTTAATTGAGTTTCTTCCCCTGAACTCGATCTCGTGCTCCCCCGGTTCTATCGCCCATTTGGGGGCTAGTATGAGTTTTTCCAGTTCTGGGTATTCTAGCTCGACCCCATGTACTGTTCGGCTGACAAAATACATAGGAACTTTCTTTTTCCCCCTTTCTGCCATTAATACTCCACTTATGCTTTCTTTAGAAGCCGCTAGGTATACTATCAAAGTTTCGCCATTGACCGGTGCGGTCACGATTGGTAGTGCTTCTAAAAGCTCTTTCATTCTTCGAAAGGCTTTGTCCGCTTTTGTTGTCCATTGGATCATCTTTCCACTCGTGCAGTTCTTCAGAGTTCACATGATGGGGAGAGTTTTTTCTGCCCCTTTCGAAAGGAAACAATTTATTGTCGCCAACTTCTTGCCGAGGCTCTGTATCTCGCTAACTGATTTGGGAAGTTGCAAATCTAATATTGCCTTGACTTTTGAAGGGTCTGCCTTGATTTCTTGCTTGGTGATGAGATGTCCTGAGAACCTCCCTACTTCTACTCTGAAGGAGCACTTCTTCGGGTCAAGTTTTAGGTTAATCACTCGAAGTCTTTCGAGATTCTCCTTAATATCAACAAGCATTTCTTCTTCGGAGTCGCTCTTTATGACCATCTCGTCGGCATTGACTTCCATGTTTCGTCCCACTTGGAAGCTGAATACCTTGTCAATTAGTCTCTGATAGGTTGTCCCCACATTCTTCAGTCTAAAAGGCAACCTCTTGTAACAGAACACCCCTTCTCTTGTGTAGAAAGCCATCTTTTCTTCATCTTTCTTGGATGGGGATTTTGGTGTTTCCTTTATATGCATCCGGAAATATTTTAATTTGGTGTCGGGTTGTTGTTTCTACTTTTGATTCAATAGCATGTTGCGGATGATTTCTCTTTGGGGCACGCCTTATTTATATCTGTGAAGTCTATGCACAGCTTCCATCTTCCATCAGCTTTTTTCACAATGACTGGGTTTGATACCCACGTTTGATACTTGAATTCTCGTAAAATGTTGGCCTCTGTGAGTTCTTTTACTTGTGTGTGAATCGCTTCATTTCTTTCTGGTGCTAGGCTTCTTTTCTTTTACTTTACTGGTTCTACATGCTTGGACTCGTTCACTCTGTGTTCTGTATTAAAGATTTCTCCTCCCATTATTATGGTTCTCGGAACTCCTATCATGTGGGTAGTAGTCCATGTGAAGACATTGGTGTGTGCCTTTAAGAGTTCCTGCAATCTTAGCTTGGTCCTCGTTTGTAGCTGCCTTCCTATGATGATTGTCTATTCCAGATATTGGTTGTTTACCATAATCTTTTTTTTCGCATCTACATAACTAAGGATATCTTCTTTGTCTGCTTGTTGTGCCTCGCTTGCTATTTTTTGCTCTTTTTCTGGTCCTTGTAAGCTATTTTCGAAGAGGAGGGTGCCAATTCTTTTAGAGTATGGAAATTTATAGCTCCATGGATAGTGGTTACCACGATCCCCATTTGTTGCATGGTGGTCCTTCCAAGTAGCAGATTGTGTGGTGAGTTAGATTTCACGATGACGAAGTTGAGCATTTTTGTGACTGTGATGAGGCCTTTTCAAATTGTGATTTCTAGAGGTACTTCTCCCAAGGGCCAGGAGTATTCCCTGGATAAGCCAACGAGTGGAGTCTTTGAGTCTACTCGAAGGGATCTGATGGATGGCTTTAACTTCAAAAAACAGTGCTCGTAGATCACTTCGCATGAACTCCCACTATCCATGTATACCCTGTTTACTTGTCTCTTCGACACATAAGCTTTTATGATGACTGGGTCGGCTGAACTCTCATCCTTTGTTACTAGGGGGAATGTGATTTCCCCTACTTTATTGTAGTCTTCTTCTGCATATCTTTTCCTTGGGTTACAACTTATTCTGCTTATCATGAGAACATAGGTCTCGGCAGGCTTCGCCTTCTTCCTTTCTTCTTTCTATTCACCTAGTTGGGTGTCAGACACTTTTTCCTTTTTCTTTTTTATGCCTTTTACCAAATTGGCAAACCGCCCTGATTTGACTGCCTCCTCTATTTGGTGCTTTAGTTCCCGACACTGATTTGTGTCATGTCCGTGATCTTAGTGGAAATAGCAGTATTTGGTCTTGTTACGGGACCACTTACTTTCGGGTAACCATGGAGGTTGTTCAAAAGTTTTTGCTACTTTCTTCGTAGCAAGAATCTCTCTTGGACTTTTCGATAGGCTAGAGAGCAATCCGTGATTAGGTCCCTGGTAAGGGGAGAACCTGTCTCTACTTCTCTGTCCCCTGCCATTATTCCAGGAGGGTTTCCTTGACCTTTTGAAGTTATCCCTCTGATCATTCGGAGCTCCATTAATGGAGACTTCTCTTGCTTCAATCCATGTGTAAGTCTTTTCCATTAAACCCTTGTAAGTGGATGGAAGGTTTGTGGAGAGGTGTTCGACCAAGTTTCTTGCTTTCAAATCATGAACAAAACCGGAAATACACTGATCTTCATGTAGACCTAATGGCTAAAGCTCTGATACTCTTGCCTTCTCTTTGTTTGATGCTGTGAACTGCCAAGTGCGTTTTTATGAACCTCTTTTGCTGGCTAAAATGTGATCGGAACTTTGCCTTTAGGTCTTCGTAGTTGAGTATACTACCTGCTTTTTGACTATTCCACCATATTCGAGCAGAATCTTTGAGGGTATATATAAATATGTGACAGGCCACAAGCATTAGCCATTTTTACATACAAATGGCTCCCTCGAAGAGGTGTAAGAAATTATCATGATCCCCTTTTACGTCGTAAGAACCAACATGGGAAGGCATTTTCAGTCCATCTGGGAGAGGATAGTCCTCGATCCAGTGAAAAAAGGAGGTCACAGACCCTGTTGGATCTGCAAAAAGACCCGCAGGGTACGAATTCGGGCACACGGGCATATTTGGTTGTGCGTACATGGGTTGCGTATGGAAGGGGTAATTCGTAGGGGCAGGTACAAGATATGCGGAACCATTGTACAGAGGTATGTTACCATTTGGGAAAGTTTGGGGAACTTACCCTCCTTGTGGAGGGTAGGTAGAGGCTCCTCTAACAGAGAAATTACCAGCCTGATCTGGGAATAGGAAATTTTAGGTTTGTCCATTAATGATACCCGCCGAGGGTCGGGAGTAGGGGGTAATATAAGTAGGTACAAATCCATTAGGTATAGGTACACTATTAGGTATGAAAGGTTGGGCATGGTGTGAGAGAAGCGTATCGTTAGGATTGACGGCCTCTATGTACAGAGGTCAAGGAGGATCGCGAAGGTTGACCATCTTCGTTCCTTCCCAAGTGGGCTACCAAAAGTAGAGGGAAGTTCATCTCCCGCCTTCCATTTTCCTCTGCTCCAGCTTCTGAAGGTCCGTTACCCTCGACATTCCTTCCAATTCTGCTTATTTCCCTGTTCGGAGCTTCTTCAAACCCTACTACCCTTTCACGTTGTCTATGAACCCTGGGTGATCTCGTGCGAAGTGGTAGAGTAACTTCCCTGGTTCGTTCAGGCCTTGGTTCCATCTCGAGTTCTTCATCATTGTCTCCACCAAAGCTTTCCCGCCAAGGTAGAAAACGTAGTACTCGTTTAATTGCTTCAAGGTGCTTTTTGGTAGGCTTTGCCTGATACCTAGCACACATGCACACATCGATTACCAGGTCTGGTCTACTGGCAGTGAGGTACATTAGGGAGCCGACCATACCTCGATACCGAGTTTGGTAAAATGGAATCCCTAAGGGGTCCTCATCCATTTTTTATCGATCCACCATTGGTGTATCGATAGGGTCAGAAGTATCCATTCCATATTGAAATAAAATTTCAAGAGCATTTTTAGGTTGATTAATAAAGATGCCTTCAAGACTTTGAGAAACTTGTAATCCTAAGAAAAACAACATTTGTCCCATCATTGACATCTAAAATTTTGAACTCATCTTTTTTGAAAATATGTCACAATCTTTAGGATCGGTTGAGGCAAATATAATATCATCTATGTAAATTTGACCGAGAAGAATATATTTTCATGTTTTTTTGGTGAATAACGTAGGATCCACTACACCCTTGGAGAACTTGTTAGCCAAAAGAAACCTTGATAATGTGTTATACCACGCCCTTGGAACCGGTGCAAATGATTCCTCAAAATTGATACCCTCCTCCTGATGATATCCTTTAGCTACTAACCGTGGCATATTCTTCAGAACATCACCATACTCATCAAGCTTGACTTTGTAAATCCACTTGAGAGCGATTATCATTACATAGTCTGGTTTTGGTACTAACTCTCATACTTAAATTCGATCAAATTCATGAATTTCTTCTTGCATAGCTTGAAATCAGCAATCTTTAGTTACGACAGTCTTGAAATTTTTAGGTTCGACTTTTAAAAGTACATAATTGTAAAAGCACCACAAGGCATCGGTAGCTAACTGTTTTCTGGTGGATATCGAACGAGAAGGATTACCAATTACATTATCCATTAGGTAATCCTTGAGCCATTTTCCGAGATGATTATATGGTTGAATAACTTGGTTAGATTTAGTTGAACAACCATCCCTTGATGATGACTCTTTAGAACTAGGTTCTGGAGCAAACACGTTTTCAAGGGATCGTTGTCAAGTTGAGCAAAAGGGTTATCTTCGGCAATAAGGGTTATTCGATAGTAGATCTCTAGTATATGCAAGAAACACCTTGAAGTATAGATATGAAAGGAGTAGTACTTCTAAAGACTGTAGAGCATTGAAATGGAACACTAGTAGAAGGTGACATAATGAGGTCAAAAACTCTCATTGTCTAGAATAAACAGCTGTACCAAACGGCTGAAAGAAATTGGAACATCGAGCTGCAGGCGACAATGATGCAACCCATGGGTCTTGCGCAAACAAACCAGGGTGATTACAAAAAGTACACAATGCAAAACAACGTCTGTTTGAAAATAAAACAAACCAACATCTTTGATTGGTATGGGCGCACATAAGGAGCTGCAGGGACCAGATTTAGAACGAGCCCTGAACTGATTTGCCCAGGCGTTAACAAAACAGGCTCGGGTCTAGAACTGATGTGCACAGGAAACATTGGCTCAGATAGCTCATCGAACTGTATGTGAATTGTTTCCATGATTCGTCGGGTTATCTTGTTGTAGATTCTATAACCCTTCCTATTCGGAGCATAATCAATGAAAATCCCAATATCTGCTGTTGCTTTTAATTTTCCAAGATCTTCGCTGTCATTTGTAGGGTAACAAAGAGAACCAAAAACTCAGAAAAATTTAAGATTAGGTTTCTTATCATGCACAAGCTCATATGGGGTTTTGTTATGACGAGTATGAATTAGGGATCTATTTTGGGTGTAACAAGCAGTAGCAATAGCTTCTGCCTATAGAAACATCAGAGCTTTTGAAAAAATCATCATTGTCCGAGCAGCTTCCATAAGCATATGATTCCGTCTTTCGACAACGTCGTTCTGCTGAGGAGTTCTCTGAACAGATTTTTAGTGAAAGATGCTGACACTTTCATAGAATTTGGTCAGAACTTGATTAACAAATTCTGTGCCATTATCTATTCGGATGAATCTGACAGTTTTATTGAGACCAACTTAAATTTGCTTTAGAAAATTGATGACAAACTCTGGAGTTTCATATTTTGATCTCAAAAACTTAACCCATGTAAATCTTGAATAATCATCCACGATGACCTAAATGTATTTCTTCCCATTAATACTCTATACTCTCATTGGTCTACACAAATCCATATGATGGGTATGTAAGACTTCCATAATGGTGTTTTTAAATTTGGGTTTGTGGGTATACTTCTTGCTCTTTCTTAGTTGACAAGCAGAGCAAAGATGATATTTCTCGAACTTCAACTTTGGTATGCCTCTTACCAGATCTTTCCTTGCAAGGTCATTGATGGTACCGAAGTTCAAATGGTTTAACCGACGATGCCACAACCATGATTTGTTCTTGGAGGCTTTGGACAATAAGAAGATTGGAGAGGACATTATCATGTCTTCACAGAGATAGTATACAGATTTGAGCCACTAGAACCTTTAAGTAAATCCACACCATCTTCATTTCTAACATAACACGAATGTTTTCTGAATGTAACTTCAAGATCTGAGTCATAAAATTGCCCCACAGAAAAGAGATTGTGTCTAAGTTCTTCCACATAATATATCCTTGAGATCACACTGTCACCAATCACGTAATCTCCATAACCCATAATAGCACCAAAATGATAATTCCTGAATCTAACTGTCCCAATGAACTTTTTCATAAAATTCTTGAGCCGTGAGCGATTCCCCATCATATGTTTTGAGCAGCCTGAGTCTAAATACCAAGGATGATCTATACGACCTGCATTTGAAAACAGACGAAGATGGAGAGTTTGGAATGTTGGATCCCCAATTTCTATTGGGGTCCTGTTGGTTAGCAGAAACATCAGTATATTTCACAGAAGCATCAATTGTCTGCGCCTCAGCTGTAGTGGGAATGCTAGTGGAAATTGCCTTGTCCTATTTGTTTCTACGTTTATATCTAGTTAAAGGTTTATAAGTAGTGTTGCTTAATCTCTTAGTGATTACAGTTTCACTAGTACTAACATTTTTAGGTTGTTGTAAAGGCACTACTTTGGATTTAGTAAACCTAGTTAAAAGGCATTGTTCTCCTAAAGTGAATTTCTTTCTAGTGGGCTTCCATTGATAACCAACATTAGTAAACAATTTTCCTGTTGCTTTCCAAACCTGCTTAACTTTGCTCAAAACCTTTTTCACTGTGGGGGTGCATTAACAGAATTCAAATATTTCACAACACACTTATCATGATTAGCAGAAATTAAGCATTTGTTACATGTCTTGCACGCAGAATTAGAATTTGAATTAATTACAATACGCTTATAGCTAATACTAGAATCAATATGATTCTCTTGTTTCAAATTAGACTTATTGTTCTTAGGGTGATCTTCTACTTTCTCTTTGTTGTCACTTTTAGCCGGCAAGTTCCTAGAGTTCTTTGGAACGCTCCTAGGCTTTGACCCGCTAGCTTTAGTGGAACTAATTACTACTGTAGAAAGAATCACAAGTACATTAGTCTTTGGCACTTTCTGTTGTTCAACATGTTTTTGTGTGTTATTATTTGAAGTTTCATATGTTTCCTTAAAAGTCACTTGCTTTTTCCTATTCAATGGGGTAGGAGCAACCTTTGTATCTCTTTTACCGAATTCTTCCAGACAAGTCACATATTCTAACAATTCCTGAGATCGTTTAGTGTAAAAGTAGGCATTTGCAAGTGCATTATCTAATGGTTTTTCAATCCTAGCCTCTTCTACTATCTTACAAAGTGTTTCTACACTTTCCTTAAGATGTTTGAGATAATCTAGATGAACTTCCCTATTATTCCTATACGAGGGAGAATTGGTTCAACATCGATTGCATACATACCAAGGGCAAGAACTTTTGGTTTTTCAGCAGGCATAGTGACGCATTTCATAGGATATTGGATATCATAATACAATGGAAGATTTGGGTTGAGCCGATTTCTTTAGAGAGAGAAACCTAGAGAGAAACTTTCTAGTAAGAGAAAATGAAATGCTTGTATTATGAAATGACTAACTACCTCTTCTATGAGATGGAAGAGGCTTATATAGTGTACACAAAACCGGCCCATAGGCCTTGGTATGGGCTTACACGTGTGGGTTTATTACCCGGCCCAATACCGTATGTCATACGATTAACATTAAACTACGAGCTACGATAAACTGTAAAATACACGGGGTGACCGAGTCTTTTTCTAGTATCTAACACTAGTTTTGGTTGGTAAGCCGAGGTCGTTCACTAGGATTTGGGTGTTTTTAATTATGAAGAATCTATGTAATAACACGTAACATGAAAGTGGTAAATTGGTTGTCACGTCCCAAAGTACCATGAAAGCAACAAATAACTGGAAAAGTATAATGATGAATTAAACGAAAACACAATCAATATAATTAAAACTACTTGTATGGAACTAGCATTCATATCAATGGAGTGTTGGAGATTCAGGTAGAACTTTAGCAATAGCACACAAAATCATAAGTACACAGTTCCAATCAAATGGTCATATCATGGAATTGCATATATCATAGTTTAGATTAACGAACCCTTTTGACCTATGATCATTATTATAAACCAATGCATTACAAGCCATTTGTTAGAAATAAGATTTTACCGATTTGTTCATTAGAGCCCTTTCGACCTATACTCTAGATTAAACCCCTATGAGTCCAATTAACTTGTATATTCATGGTTGCCAGTCATGAAATAGCAAACATATACGCGCACTAATAATTGGAACAAACCACAACAAGAAATCCTTTCGACCTATAGATCCGGTTATGATTTACCAACAAACTAATTACACACATATCAATTCGACCAAACTCATAAGCAAAACCATAAGTCAATATTGTAAAATACCAAAAAATCCATATCAATGTTTACATCATTCCAAACAAGTAAACAAAACTACTCCATATCAAAATTAATCAAATACCAAGATCCAACATGAATTGCAGAATTCAACATCATAAAAGTAATAAGAGAATACCCAAAGTAAGATTACAATAGGTGATGGTGAAGGATTAGAGTATCCTACAAGCCTCCAATCAACTAAAGTATCCAAACAACCCAGAAAATCAAGTCCAAATGCTTTCCTTAGCACGTGATCTCTTCTTCTCGAATTGGCAGAAGGTTGTGGTCTTTTGGGAGTAATAATGGTGGGTGAGGTGTAAATTCTTTTTTTGAGAGGATAAGGTTTTAAATTTCCATGAGATCAAAGACTAAGCTATGGAGGACTGCCTATATTATACATTGAACAACCCTGGACCCACCAAGTAAGTATTCTTTGGCTACAAAGTTATCATAAAAAGGCTGGAATATGAGTTTAAAGGTGAGACTTGGATCGGACCTTGCGCCGGCTTAATGTGCACTGGTAAATTGGAAGTATTAAAATGAAACTTGAGATGTCGATCACGCAAAATGAGCGATGGCTAAATTCTTTACCTGCTGGCTCCTTTTCATCATTTTGCCTGTGAGGCTCCTCATCGAGCCTTGAGGCATCTCTCCACGTCCAAAACATGTTTTTGCATTTTTGTTGATTTCTTCTTCCCAATTTCTTCCCTCTTGGTTGGGTTGCTTATACAACTTATATTTCATCAAAACACTTGTCCCTAGGTTGGGATTGGTCCTCCAACTCGTCTTTATTTGGCGGGATTTCTTCAAAAACACATATCTTCACGTTTTTTCTTCTTTTCTTGGTCTTTTCTTCACTTTCACAATCTTGGCTAGCCACAAACATATAAATCCAACTTTGTGCAATATTAGTAGAAAAATCTCGTTAAGTTAACCAACTAACATGTACACAAACCATGATAACGCTACTAAAAACATGCTCAATTTGAGCGTTATCAGAGTGTATAATTTGTTAGGTGTAGATTTTGTATATGTGTGTATAAGTGGACGACAAAAATGGGGGTTTAGGGGGAGGGAAAATGATTTCAAATTTTGCTATATTATTTCTAGAAGGTGTTGTGTATGTATTTGTTTGAAAGGTGATAGTATAGATTTACATGCATGCATAAAATATGTAAATTATCAGTTTACGTAAAACTTGCAAAATAAAATATGTCATATAATTTATATTCATAAAAGTCATATAACAAATATTTGATGTAAACTTATGTTTGTTTGATGCCGATTTTTGTTTAAAGTCATTTTTTAGTCTACGCGATTTAAGTTAACGGTTTCATGTAAAAGTAACCACATAAGGTTTTAAAGTAAATAGTTTTGAGTTTATTGACGTATATTGGCCTGAAAGATACGGATTTTCACAATTATGTCTTGATTAAAGCTGTAAAACTTGTTAATATCATATGAAGGATATTATTAACAAGTTAGAACTGTAAAATGTATTTTGTATGTCCCAATTTAAAACAATTTATTGTTGCTTAAATACTTAGTATTTAGATAATTGTCTCTACTTACAAAAGTAAGTGGGAGCATCTATAGATCTTGAAGATATTCAAGAACAAAATACATAACCTTCTGAATACACTTGTTGATGTCATACTAAGGTTAAACATGGAAATGTTGAACCAAAGTATAAGTAACTCTCATTCATAAATCCGCAAGGATACCTCATCACTACTAAGATATTTTAATATCAATGCTGAGGGATATAAGTTAAAGGATCATAGCAAATCTGCTAACTACTAAGATACATTATCACATCTTGAATATGATAAATATCTTAGAACTATGAATGATAAGATGCAATCCTTAAAAAGACAATCGATGTTTTGAGCTTGATTGATCTTTCACCAAACAGTTAAACTGTGAGGTTAGAATGAGTTTCTTTTGAAGAAAGGCTCATAAGGACAAAATTGTATACATATTAATGCATGCCTTAAGATAAGAGTTTTTAATCATACTCAAGCAATTGACTATGATTAAACTTTTCTTTCTATGCGCATTAACTATATAAAGATAATTAATTGTCATACCTGTTTTAATGAATATGAAATATGACAATTAGGTTTCATAACTCTTTTCTTAATGATTACCTTTGCGAGGACGGTGCGTAATCAAAAGGGGTTATGAGTTTAGATAATCTTTATAATGTATACTAGATAAGAGAATCCAACTGTGGATTAAATCATGTATCTAGGAGCTAAAATCTTAAGTTTAATTATTATTTGATTCTGATTAAAATAAGATAACTCATAAGTACAACTAACATTAAGTGGGAGCACTATATTTGTTTCCTTAAAATTTATATGTTGTATAACATATTAAAAGCATCATTCCATCTAAGCCAAATGTTAATCCTTAAGATTGGAATGAAACTTAACTTCGAGAATTTAAGAAATAAACAAACGATATTGGAATAAATATTTATTGAAATAAACACATGCGGTGATTAAGTCTAACACAATGTAATATATCATTAAAGTAGGTCTTAAACGATATATTTCACTTGAGATAATTTAATACATGAATGAAAACTTTGTGTTTTAACTAAGGATTGATCATGTATATATTATATTGTGTAAAGGGCTAGTTGTTACCTTTGCACAAGAGCAAAATGAGCTGACAACAACAATATCTAATTGAGAGTATTTAGATGACTGTTAAAACAAACGTTTATGAATTATATACGGCATACTCTTGTTTGTGTACACTAATGCGAGAGGATATGCAATCCTAGATGAGTTAGGATTTCATCATTTATGATGACTCTGCTAACTAGATATGCTCAGCTAAGAGCATTGTTGCAATACACATTAAAAAATAAGAATACTTTACATTTTAAGAAACTATAAAGATGACTGTCTCAGATAGGTATGTTGCTAGCTTCAAATACCCTATAAAAGGTACTGTAACATTTCCATACTATGCCACTTGTAATAGTATGCACATGTACAATAATACATTCGTCATATTATTCAAATTATTCACAATTTGTGAATTTAAAACAAGTATTCGAAAAGTTTACTCAGATTACTATTTAGCTTTTTTGTACAGAAAAAGTTGAGAATGTTGGAAACATTAGATTTCAACTTAGTAAGTAGTCTTATGCATATCTGTTTTAGTATTTGGATAATGGAGCTGAAAGCAGTTGTATTAAAATAATGAATTGACATACATGGTATGATCATTTTCATTTATATTATTGTGTTCTATATTTGCATGTTTAATCCTTGAATAATTTAATTATTTTAAATTTGTCTATTGTCAATTAATAATATAGGAGTATTGTTAAATTAAGACAAATGTGAGTGTTTGGTTATACATTTTGAATATGTAGATTGTTCTCACCAAACTCATATGTTATTCATAAGGGATGCATATTGAACTTCCCCAACCTTTGATGTTTACTTTTGGATCCTTGTCATGAGTAAATATCAAAAATGATTTTATTAATCATCCTTAGACTTAAGATACAAGTTAATCTTGCATGTGTGGATATCACTTTTTGATTATAGGTCAAACACTATCCTAGATAAGGTAGTTATAAAGGCTATTTTTGGATGTAATGTGAAACAGCATCCACGACACTTGTAGTCAATATAGAATTTGTTCCTCCAATTGTCTAAATTACAGTATGATACCATTGGTGCCTCTCCAGAATTAATCAGATAATTGTGTAGCCGCACCCAAAGGGTAATTCAAGATGTTTCTTGATTACATTTGGTATATCTAAATTAATATCTCTAACGAGAAACTAAATGTTAAACTATATGGAATGATTTAGGATCCATATCAATGGTTTAACGGTATCTATAACAAAGGGATGTTAATATCTATAAACCATTATACTGAGATGTTTCTTGAAACCATAACTCAGGTATTTCTGGGAGCAATAAAGTGTTGCTAAATGCTTTCTATTGTTAGTATAAACTTATGTACTACACTAACTCCTAAGTGGGAGCTGATGGTTTGTGGTCGTTACGTGTAACGTTTATACGGCTAAAAATACGTGAGTTTATCAGGGGTACACACGAATACACGAAGAGTACGTTTATTGTATATTTAATATATGTAACTCGTTTACATTTATTAAATATATATAATATGTTTCACGATATATATATTTAACGACCGTTAGTTTTCGTTAGACGCTTAACTAACTTAAATAAAAATGAGGGAATTTAAATGTCAAAAACTGAAACCCTTGTCCTCCTCCTAAAAGTGGCAGATTTTAAAGGATTCTAGAAAGGGATTTGTATGCAAATTATTTATGATAAGGAGAAGGTGTTTGTGATAAGCTAAAAAAGTTAGAGATTATTCACAAGATGAAGATTATCTACGACCAGAGTTTATGCACTATATAAAGTATAAACACTCTCCTTCTCTTATTCCAATCATCTCACAAATATGAACGACACAATTATATCTCCAAAATTATATGGCACATTTAATATCACCAAATCCCTACGTCTGATTGCATATGATAATCATATGTAGAGATTGTTAGCCACATGCATGATATACCATGCGCACACATGAATACCATGTGTATGTGTATGCATGCAATCCATACACTTGATATTAAACTGTATATCCCTTTTACATACGATTTATCAGTAGCAAACATAAACCCTTTTATGTTTTCTATCGTGTGTTTTCTAGAACATCAAACCTTTGCGTTTTTGTGGTGTTATTCGTGAAACAAGCACTAGCATTCTAACGTGCTCGTGTGACGTGTAGTGTGAGCATACCATAGAGATGGTAATTTAACCGTTAAGTTCAAGAATCAATATCTCGTGCTAGTTTATTGATTTAATTCAATAAACAAAAGGTTAGTAAATTACTTGTTTGATATAATTTATGTGTTAATCTATAATATCAAACTAAATACACTCCGCTACGTACTCGTAACGTGGTTATTAGTCTGTAAAATCCCAACATTTGTCATGTTATATGTAGCACTTTAATGGGTAAAAGTTTTTACTCTAGTAATATGTTAAAATTAGTTATTTGGTGAATAATATATGATTTAGCATGACCTTGACATTTTTTGCATTAATCTCTTTGTAACTATTACTTTGTTTCTAACCAATCACAACCATGTAAAATTTCAATAACCTTAGTTTAATCACTTAAAAATGAAGTAATTTCATTGATTGAAAACCAAAGCAATCAAAGTTCGTTTCTCTAATTTTTTTTCTAATGTATATAATTATCAACCTAGGAAGCGTAAAGTAATCATTATTAAGTTGTAACATCTTCAAATTACTTGTTCCATTTTCTACTCATCTTACAGGATAAAACAATGCCACCTCATGCAACATAAATGCCACATAATCACCAAAGAATGCCACATCATCATTTGATAATACCATGTCATCAATTTTTAATCCACCTAGGCAACCATCAAATTTAAATCCGAAAAATATGCCTCTAGCAGGATTCGAACCCTGGTCTTGACACTCACAACAATTTCTATCTACCACTAGACCACAATGGTAGTTGTGGTAAGTTTCTAAAAAACAAATAATATGTTTAGTTCAATTCCGTATTTAATGTATACATCTTTTCCTTTTACAGATTTCATGTTTTCATTTACGCTTGCAAAAATAACGCCCTAAAAATCAGGCCTCTCATCTCAATCTATAACAGCCTATCAATCAATTCCATTTTTGAAAACCAAATCAACCAAAAAAAGAGCTTCACGTCCAAATCGTGATTAACTAACTAAAACAATCGGAAACCAATTCAGCAAATGTATCAAACGTTTCACACAATCATTTTTTGTTTTGTGTTTATGTGTTAGGGTTACTGAGAGATTAATCAACCCTGCACACCGAAGGCAAGATCTCGATTGGATTTGTTAGGGTTCTTGTGACAAAATTGAATCTTTAATTGCGAGGTATGTTCAATTTCTAACCCCACTTCTTAATTGAATTTGTTAGGGTTCTATTATACCTAAGTAAGTAGCAAGTATGCATTTTGATTTAAATCATGATCAAGTTATGTTTTTTTGTGTATGATTTTCGATGTTTGGATGTGTAGTTAAGCTAATACATACAAGCAGTATATATTATGAGTGTATGAACACTAAGTGTTCGATGAAATGCCTAAAAAGTTTACAAGATTTGAAATGCCTATCTGAGTTGTTGAGGTAAAACATTGAATTTATGGTATTTGTTTCAGATATTTAGTTAGATGCAAAGCAAGCTGAATGGGAAGCAAGTGACGAAAAGACCTAATATAATTACGGCTAAAAGTAAGCATGCAATCTCTCATTTTAGTTCAAACTTCTGATGAAGTTGGGTCAAGCTCTCTAATGGACATCAACCTATTGAAGTAGCAGCAAATAACCATAGAAGGATATGAGGAGAATAACTTATTCTATAATTGGATTCCTGAGCATCTTCTACAGTTCAAACTGCTGATGAAGTTAGGTCAAGCTCGGGATCAAAATTAGTCGTAGCAGATTCACCTGATTTTGAAGCCTTGAGACGTGCCCATGTCAATGAAATTTCGAATGCTATAAGGGGATGTGGAATGAACAATCTGCTAGCTAATAGATTGAAGGTACTTGAAACTCCTTTTTTAGTGCGCTTATATTTAGGGGGTGTTCGGTTTCAGAAATATCAAGTTAAAACCCACAAAATTAAGAATCATCCATACTCACCTCATAGTTTTGGGTTTAGAAATCCATTACCCTTCATGCATTTTAGAAACATAACCTATTCTCGAGACCCTTATCATAGACCCAAACAAAAAAGAATTTGTAACAACAGTTACTAAAAAGTCCCCCTGAGCTAAGTATATGAGATTTGCTAATACGCAGGATTTTTACTACACCGCCTGTGAAAGATCCTTGGGTAGAGTTTCCTTGAATAAGTGGAGAGAATGATCCAACATAAAAAGTATAACGTAAGCATAAAGAGATTTTTATATGTTTAGCAATGTAAATGTTCAAATTTACATATGATTGCTGGTAAAGGAAAAATTTTCAACTTGTTGAAATAGTTTTGCATTCACGATAACCTTTTTCTAGGTGGATACAAATGTTGGTAGGTTAGCAGTCAGGCTAGGCTGGTCCTTCTCCAAACACTACTGGTGTCGCTATCTTGAATGCAAATTATATGGCAAAACGTCTAAAGGTCACAATCTGTTTCTTTTGTTTTCTTTTCACAAGAAATCAATTTTTTAATCATCTGTAAGCTATAATATGACTCAAATGTGGGTTTATATTTCAGAGTCACACATGGTTATTGTTTTAGTAGAAGGGTCGGGAAAGAATTATTGCAGCATAAACATTGAAAATATCAACTCAACAAGATGCTTCCAAAAATAAACTACTTCAAGATGTTGGATTGTGGATTTCTAATAAAGTCAAGGTATTTCATAACCATGATGATATTACAGTAGCTTTTACTGATGTTATTAGTAACTCCCTCTTATAAAATGGAAATTCTTACTTTGCATCCCTTCGTTGCTCATTTCGTCATCATGTTATTTGTTACTTTCACTGTGTTATAAGGCCTTAATACTCAACTACCAATAACTTCCTATCATGATTTTAGTTGTTTGGAGTTGAAACAAGTCACCTAGTTAGTATTATGTTGTAAAAGTAGAATGAACATGGGATTTGTTAGGTCAAATATGGAGTCTTTAGTAGCAGATGGCAAAATTAAGCCTAAAAGTCAATAGAAAATTACACAAGAAGAGTGGATCAGGACACTACGAAATAAGAAAATTATAATGCTTTAGTGAAAAGTCACAAAAGTCCATAACAAATTCACTACTCGATAAACTAAAGAATAACCGAACCAACCAGAACCTAAAACTAATATATGTATGGATCATATAAAAGGGTGTTTTGGATTGCTCTACGTAGAAAACTATTCTAAACATATTACTACTTTCTACTATGAAATGAAAAAAAGTTAAAGTTTTAAACAATTCCTATTATAGTTAAGTTAACAATTATTTTTGCAAATGGTTAATTGTGTTGGCTTATTCAGAATCCTCTGTTCATTAAACTAAGCTAAAATTTTTTTATCATTTACTAAGGTTTATTTGGAAGGTCTTAAAGCATTCGTAAGGAAGTGGTAAATATATCTTTTTTCGTCTGAAAGAATAATGCTACAAGGAAGCCATCACGGTGTGACACAGCGTTGTTCATGCTTCTCTTTTGTTGCTCAGTTTATGAAGTTGTTTAAAGGCCACTGTCTTAGCAAATGAAATGAAAGATGGGTATTTTTAGTTTTTTGTTTTATTCTTGTCATTTACTTCATTGTGACTGTAACGAAACCCAAGTACTGATATATCTTTAGGTTTTCTGAGATCTAATTTTGGTAAAGGTTCTACTTATACATCAAGCCATTGCTTATATGGTGAGTGGAAGTGTACTAGATTTGCACCAGCTATGAGTTTTCTTTTCTGTTATTGTGTCTTGACGTATTGCAACTATTTTAGGTATTGTTATTTCCTTATTATTGATTTTCTTGTATGGTTGAGAGATGTTCCAAATAAAAAGTGAAGTAAAGCCTAAAGAAGCATTTGTTATGATTGTAGCTATGCTATATGTACCAAATTTAACATTATGATTGCGGTTCAAGGAACTCGGGTGGCAGGGAGAGTTTCGGAACTCGGCCGGAAAACTAGCCGGAAAAGTTTTCCGGTGGCTGGAAGTGATGGTGGCGGCAGGGGGGGGGAGCTCGCCGAAAAAAAAGAGCATGTGTGTGTTTATATTTTATGAAATGAAATAATTATAATAACTTTTTTATATATATTAAAAGTTATAAAGTAAAGTGGCAAGTCCAATATTGATGAGGGTTAATTTTATAAATATTTCCACCTGGACCAAAAGTGTAACTTTTGCAAGATAATGGTTCGGGACTCGTTTGGACTAGTTAATGAATGATTCATAACACGAAACTTGCGCCATTGCGTTTCAAATAATTTTTCCCATAAAAACGAGTATTCACTCGACTAATTTTCATAAACGTTTTATAAAATTTATTTAAAACGTTTATTATTTATTTGTATATTACTGATAAACTTTGTCTGTAAAATGATATTTTACTTGAATATTTGCGTCTTTAACAAACGATACTGAATAAAATGATAACTAATTTATTAAATATTTTTATTTAATAAAAAGTATTAATTAAATATAATTTAATTATTTTCATGTCGGTACGCGTTGTTCTTGTTTCTAAAACCTTGCGAGGGTATTTAGATCATTTTCTGCTTGTTTCCGGGTCTTGGGCAAAATTAAAAAGTTGTTCGGAATGTCGTTTTACATCAAATTGCTTTAGAGTCCGAGTCGTGAAAACGTTATTTAGTGGGCCGTTTTTGGATAAGTCAGCTTAGGAATAACATATATCTTTTTCATTTTCAAGTCAAATAAGTTAAAAATAACTTGCACATGAGAGATGTAATAATAAATATGATTTATTATTTAAAATATGTTCCGAAAATTTTACCGGTCACGCGGTAATTGTTTTTATGAGGCAATAAAAGGTCAAAAGTCAAAAAGTCAAGTCGGAACCAAAAAGTCAACGGGTAACATAGTCATTTAAAATTCTGAAAATTACCAGTTGTTACAAATATTTTCATAATGGTAACTGTGTAGGCCTTATTCAGATCTCTGACACATAAAACTTAAGCTAACTTTTTTTCCTCATTTACAAGGTTTATTTGAAGGTCTTAAAGCATATCGGAAGGAAGATGGTAATATATCATTTTTTCGTCTTGAAGAAAAATGCTACAAGGATGATCACAGGTGCACAGCGTATGTGCATGCCTTCTCCTTTTGTTGCTCAGTTTATGAAGCTGTAAAGGCCACTGTCTTAGAAAATGAAAATGAAAGATGGGTAATTTTTAGTTTTTTGTTTATCCTGTCATTTTACTTCATTCTTGACTTTAACTAACCAAGTAATGATATATCTTTAGTCCTTTTCTTAGATACCACATCCTGGTAAAGGTTCACTATACATCAGGCCATTGCTTATGGGGAGTGGAAGTGTACTAGATCTTGCACTAGCTACTGAGTATTCTTTTTTGATATATGTGTCTTGAGTTGGCAACTATTTCAAGGTATGTTTTTCCCTTATCATTTGTGTTACACTTGCAAGTATATTCGCATTGATGATGCACTTTGGCATCTAGGAAACAATGTTGCATGATTATACTTGTTTATGTGATTCACATTCATCAATGTTTTTTTCTTATAAATTTGTTTTAGTCAAGTATGCCACTGTTTATTTGATTTTTCTGCTTTTGTTTAGGTTTGTACAGTATTTGTACCACTATACATGTGATGACTTAAACTGGGCCAACAACCTTTGGTGGTTTGGTCTAGTCGTCTGCTAAGTTCAGTCATCCATCCTTTGGTGGTTTGGTCCAGTTGTAGAAACTTCAGTTACTTAGGCATGATTTCACACATGAAGTTTTAAACTAAACATGCTAATTACATACACTAGCCATTCCCTATGTAAAATCCACTTTGTATTCTTATAAATCATTCTGATATGTAATGCCTTTTCAGTCGTTATCGAGTATACTTTTTGTGAGCTATCTTCTGTCTTGAGGACCAAGTAAAAATTCCATAAAATTTAAAGATAAAGGAAATGGTTTTAATTCAATTCAAATATAAAGTGCAGGTACAAAGGCATCTCCAGTTAAGGATAAATGGCTTTAATTTAATTCAAAATTAATTGCTATAGATGTATTTTTTTGTAACATCTCACTATTAAATATATGTATTCAGTTTGCAGATGTAAAAAGGTGATTCTGGCAGTCAACGCCAAATGCTTGCACTGACTATCTATATCTGGTAGCAGTTGCCAGACAGTAAGCCAGTGGCAGTTTAAAAGAACACTAAGTAATTGATCAGGTGAGTTGAGTGGTGACATGTCCAAAATATACAAAGATCTGTTTTGACCCGTTTGGTGCATAACTTAGAAAAATTAGCTGACCCGTTGCCACCCATACTACTTTTGTATCTCCTAATTCAACCCTCGGAGATCAAGAAATCGACCAATAAACATACACTTCTACTTAACCGGGTCACATTAACCAGGTCCAGTGTTGGTGTGTTTGGTTTATTTTCTTATGAGATTTATAGGCTTTTGTTTTTATTCGTTGCTTGCATTCCGTATTGTGTTATAGGAAGATGAGAAGAGAATTGACAAAGGTGCTAGAAGAACTAATACTAACAGGTCAAATTACAGCTTTGGTCTTTTTTTGTTTTTTTGTATATCTATAAAGGCCGTTGGACCCATCAAAGCATAACATATACAGAAAATGAGTCCACACAGCTAGGTAGAAATGGAAAAAATGAAATCAATATGTAAAGTGTGATTCATTTACATTTTTTAGTAATTTTCTCACTTTATGAAAGTGTGTAGTAGGAGCTAGATTTGAGCCAAATAAGATAGCTTCATCTATCTATTGCTAACTTCATTGAATGCGAACTTTTGTTTTCTTGGCTTCTTGCTTTGTAGCATAAGTCAGAAGGTTAGTTTATTATTTTTCATGTTGTACAATCTTGACATATGACTGTTATTCTATTCATCAATCTTGTGACTTTTAATTCAGTATAGAGTCCCTTCCTAGATTACTAAATTACCAATAATTAATGACCGTGTAATATTTGCAGCCCTACAATTGTCTGTGCAAGAAGGTGCAAAAGATCAATCATGCCAGGCGGACATGCGTAAGCTGTTGGCAGATCAATCATTTGTGTCATCAATTCTTTCTTCAATACGTCTCTTTTCCCAAGTATATTAAAATTTGGTCATGATCTAACATACTACAATCTGGATTTTTCATGCATACTTTTGTTTGGTTTTGCATCTCCCAGGAGTTGATCCTAACGACCATTCAGTCAAAGATTTGCTTGCTTCAATGCAAAATCAGCCTGAAGTAAGGCCACTTTTTGTCTTCACTAAGTGCATACTCGATCCCATCAACATCGCAGTGATATCTATCTATTATAAACAAAAAGGTAGAAAAGTGAATTACTAATGAGTTTATATGTTTCAGAAAGACAAGGACAAAAAGGAAGACGACAAGTGATCTTGTATGCTCCTCTATAAGTATAATCTCAGGTACAAGCATACAACTTATATATATCCTGAACGTATTTTATCTTTTATAATTATAATATTCTCTTGAGCATTCACAAACTTTGAATGTTTGTATGACATTGCTCAAGACCGAGAAGATATGAACTTCCCGTTGTTTAGTAAAAATGTACATAAATGAGCATTTTCCTTTCTCTAAAGACCGAGTCCTAAGCTGACATTTACTTAGAAGTCATAGAGAAAATTTGAAGAGACATGTTTTGAAAACATTTGAAACTCTCGCTTGAACTTCATTTATATACCTGTGTCAATATTAATCAACATTTCTAGGTGCGTAAATGTTATCGATTGTCAAGAGACATGCCGGAGAAGATTATTTTTGGTATTTTTAAAATTTTTTGATTTTGTATTTTGCTTTATAGGTTTTATTATTTTATATTTTATTTTTCTTGGTTTTATATTTTTGTATTTTGTTTTTCTGATAAATGTATACAAGGAATTACTATGATTTTGCAAGACGTTCGAGCTCATGTGGAGACAAACTGCGCATACCAAGGTGACGAACCAAATAGTTGAATCGATCCACTAGAAGAGCTTTGGTGAAGAGGTCAGCTAATTGGTAATCAGTCTTGACAAAATACAGTTCAATCGCACCCTTTTCCACGTGTTCCTTTATGAAATGGTAGCGGACAACGATGTGTTTTGTTCTCGAGTGTTGGACTGGGTTGCAGGATATGGCTATGGCTGATTTCGAATCACAATAGACAAGAATCTTGTTGAAGTGAAAGCCATAATCCGCTAACTGTGTCCGCATCCAATTGACTTGGGCACAGCAAGCAGAGAGAGACACATATTTTGCTTCTGCGGTTGACAACAACGTACAACCTTGCTTTTTCGAGGACTAGCCCACCAACTTTTCGCCTAAGAATTGAGTTCCACCAGAAGTACTCCTGAAGGTGTCTTTACATCACGTATAATCAGCATTTGAAAATCCAGTTAGTTCAAAACCAGAATCCTTCATATACCAGAGACCCATGTTAACGGTTCCCCGGAGATAACAAAAGATCCTTTTAACCTCATTAAGGTGCTTCTCGGTTGGCTTAGCTTGGTACCGAGCACATAAACAAGTACCATGTACAATGTTCGGTCTGCTTGACGTAAGATATGTTAGGGCACCAATCATGCTACGATATTTCATTGCATCGAGTAGAGTCCCATTCTTGTCAAGGTCAAGCTTGTCTTTGATCTCCATTGGAGTTCTAACAGGATCAAAAGTTTCCATTCCATATTTTTAAAGGATTTCTAACACGTAGTTGGACTAGTTTATGAAAATGCTACGGGGGGATTGGTTAACTTGTAAACCAAGGAAAAACATTATTTCCCCCATCATCAACATTTCGAAGCGGCTTTTGATAAGGTCAGCAAATAGTTGGGTATACCTAGGATTTGTAGAACTAATGATGATATCATCTACATAGACCTGTACCACTAAGATGTCGTCATCAAAGCGTCTTATAAACAACGTTGGATCAATAGTGCCTTTGAAGAAGTGATTATGTAGGAGAAACTTTGACAATTCGTCGTACCATGCCCTTGGTGCTTGCTTTAACCCATAGAGAGCCTTCTTTAACTTGTAGACATGACTTGGATGATCAGCATTGAGGAAACCTTCAGGTTGACACACGTACATGACTTCTTTTAATGTAGCATGCAAGAAAGCTGTTTTCACGTCCTTTTGAAACACGATGAATGATTTATGTGCAACATATGCCAAAAATATCTTGATAGCTTCCATTCTAGCAACCAGAGCGAAGGATTCTTTGAAATCTATTCCTTCCTCTTGGCGGTACCCTCTCATAACCAAACGAGTCTTGTTTCTAATAACTGTGTTCTCTTCGTCGTGCTTGTTCTTGAATAGCCATTTCAAAGTAAGGGATTTTATGTTGTCTGGAGCAGGAACTAACACCCATACATCAAGCCTTTTGAACTGGAGAATCTCTTCTTGCATTGATTCAATCCATGCAGGGTAGGTCATAACCTCTTTGACATTTCTTGGTTCCACAGTGCTCACAGTTAATGCATACATGCACATGTTACCATCTGTTCGGAGTTGATTTCTTGTTAAAACTAGTCATGAGGGTTCTCTTATCGGTTGTTCTAGAGGGTGATCCTTAGTCCATAAATATTCGTGAGGGTAAGGTTGATAAAATGTATGCATGTTTGATAGATCCACATATTATGAAGATGATGATTCAGCAGCACTTGTGGATGGAGGAGCAAATGGATTTACAAATGTATTCCCATTAAGCATAGCATTCGGAACATTATCAGTAACTATTTTGGGCTAGAGTGAAGCTTGAGTATCTTGTTGCTGAACATGTTGTTGTTGTGGTTCGAGCTCGTCAAT
Organism: Tanacetum coccineum; assembly: GCA_026074375.1. Lineage (NCBI taxonomy): Eukaryota > Viridiplantae > Streptophyta > Magnoliopsida > Asterales > Asteraceae > Tanacetum > Tanacetum coccineum. The sequence continues at coordinate 47,779 of BQNB010001874.1, read as the reverse complement.
ATCCTGTGAAGTGTTTGGAATATTTGTAGCTTGAGAGGATGAATTTGTTGGTGTCGGTGCGGTGTCTGCTATTGTTATAGATGTTGTAGGAGTTTGAAGAACTTGAGGTGCTTGAGCAGCCAGAGCAGTTCTTGTAGCAGCTGACGGTTGACCACCAATGTAATCATCATACATAGCTTCGAATAGTAAATCCAATTCACGTTCAGTTGGTTATTGAGTTGTTATTATTAACGGAGCATAAGTAAGATCGAGTCCTGAACTAATTTGTCTAGAAGTCATGCTTTGAAGCCTGGGATTTGAACTGCGTTGTTCAAAACCCATCACTGAAAGCTCATCAAATATCACATTCGTTGTCTCCATGATTTTCTTTGTCCTTCGGTTGTAAACTCTATAAGCACAAGAATTAACAGAATAACCAATGAAAAAGCCAATGTTACCTTTTGCACCATGTTTCCCAATGTCTTCACGGTCATTCTTAGGATAACAGAGAGCTTCAAATACATGATGAAAGGAGATATCCGGTTTTCTACCGTTAATAAGCTCGTATGGTGTTTTGTCAAATCAACGGTGAATGATGGAGCGGTTTTGAGTGTAGCATGCAGTAGCAATCACTAACATCCAGTTTCTTCGTTTTACGACTCCATTTTGCTAAGGAGTTCTCACAGAAGAAGACTTGTGAAAGATGCTAACACTGTCAAAGTATTCTTTAAGCACTTGATTCTTGAATTCTGTGCCATTGTCGGTTCTTACAATAATGACTAGAGCTTGTAAAAGGACTTAAATTTTCTTCAAGAAAGTCTTAATCTCTTCTTGTGCTTCATCCTTTGATCTGAGAAAGTGAACCCACGTGTAACGAGATTAGTCATCCACTATCACCAGAACATACTGGTTTCCATTGATACTTTCGACTCTTATCGGACCACACAAATCCATATGAAGAAGGTGCAATCTCTGCTTAGAATTTGGAACTGGTTTGGGTGGGTGAGATGTCTTTTTGCTTTTTCCTTGCTCACATGAGGGACAAAGATGTTCTTTATGATATTTGAATTTTGGAAGACCGATGACTAGATCGTTCTTAGCAAGGTCATTTATGGTGTCGAAGTTGAGGTGGGATAAACATTGATGCCATAACCAAGACTTGGTAGAAGTAGCAAGAGCCATGAGGCAAATTAGAGAAGTAGAGGCCATTTAATAGAGATTGATAGTGTAAAGGTTTGTTGTGCGATTTCCTTTCAACAAATCAACTCCTTCAAGATTTCTAACGAAACAGGAGTTTCTTCTGAAAGCCTACCTCGTAATCTGAATAAAAACAATACACTGCCCCAACCGAGAGCAGGTTGTGCCCCAAGCCCTCAATGAAATAAACCCTGGTGATCAATATAGTTCCTCATTGAAGATCACCGTAACCCATAATTGCAGAAACATGATCATTTCCAAAGAGGATAGTTCCCAAAAACTTCAAGACAAAATTGATGAGAAGCTTTAGATTCCCAGTCATATGCTTGGAACAACCTGAGTCGACGCACATAAAGAAACTTTTGGATAGTGCCAAGAAAAAGAAGTGGGAAATGGAAAAACCGTTTGATTGTAGATTCGTGAGGGTTAGAATTACATGCATTATCACCATTTAAGCAGTTAGACTGACACTCAGATTCACTGGATGCGATTATTTTTTCCTTTAACGTCAAAAATTCTTCCAGTTGGTGACCACCTAAGGAATGTTCTAGGTTTCTTAGGCTTAGGTAAAGCAAGTCTTTCTTTGGACCCTACATTGTTAAATTCCTGATTTTTGGCTTATGTTTCTTTTGATTTGCAACAGTTTGAAACATTTACCTTTTGTTTCTTAATACGAGAATTCATGCCATTCACATAATTAAGCACACAGACATCATGATTAGCTGTAATTAAACATTGCTTACACATAGCACAAACAACTTCAGATTTATCATTCCGAATAACAAGCTTAACATTATTACATTCAGATAACATATGTTTCTTATTCTTAGAAAGCAGTAAATTCCTATGGTGTTCTTCTACTTCAACTTCTTTATTCTTGATGCAACTACTCTTAGACGCAGAAGGGATCCTATCATTCTTTATATTGCTCCTCAGTTATGACCTTCTGGTCTTAGCAGTGTTGTCTACTCCTGTAAAAGACAAACCATTTGAGTCAGAGTTAACATGTTTCTTAGTAATGACATGAGGTTGTGAAACAGTGCTTAGATTTGTCCTACCGCTTGCTCTAACTTTGTTGATAGGCATAAATTTATCTTCCCTAGAAGTCTTATAAGGATTAATCATAAACATTCCTGGGGCAATCATTTTATCATTTTTCATAACTTTTGATTCTTGTAGTGTGGGTACCGAGTTTGATGTGACTGGTTTTGACAAAGCATGTGACTCATCGATCTTAGGAAGACCTTTAGATTTTGGAAAAGGAGTTACAGAATAGAGTTTTGATCCAGAGGAAGAAGGTGGTTTTCCCAAAATTAATTGCTTACAAAACTGAGTATTCACACTCGTACCTTTGGTGGTGTCCTTTTGTTTAGAAACCTTATCAGATAACTAGGCTCTTAATTTCATATTTTTATAAATCATATCATTTAGTTTGTTTGGCAAAGAGTCCGTTATTCCTTTTGTTTGAGCCCATGACACATTAATAGAGTCAAAAAGGTTCTTATATGCAGTCTTAAGATAAGCATTTTCTTTTGCATAATTCTTAATCTAAAACTCTAATTCCACGTTCTCATTCTCTAGTTTTTGAGACAAAGGATCAAGAGTATATGATACACATAGAGTATCCTTACTTTTACCCTTGAGATCTCCCAACTAAGCTTGCAACCATTCGATATTTTGTTGCATGTCATTATAAGCTTTATCGTACGAAATTTTGTCGTATTTGCATTCTTCGCATTTTTTGTACTAATCATTCCAAAGTTTAACATATTCATTCTTCTTTTAAATGATACAATTTTCAAATCGTTCTTTCATACGTTCAAGCTCAGTCTACAGATCAGATGTTTCAACAACAGTAGGATTTTGCATAATAGACATAATATCTTGACTAACAACTACTCTCAAGTGATGCTCGATTTTAAATTCCAAAGCCTTGTGCTTAGCAAGAGATTCATCATCTTCTTTTGCAAGAGATTTGAAGTCTCGAACAAATTTGGCTGCTTCTTTCAAAAATTGTATTTCGAAATTTTGAACTCTAGCATTAACTTGGTTAACGATAGGTAAAATTTCATCTTTTACAATTTTATGAATCTCCTAATGAGCTGTAGACGACCAATTGTATATATCTAATGTCATTTTTTGTTTTACAACACGTTGAAGAGTCACAATGGTAGTTTTTACCTCATTTAGAAATTTTTGTACGACACTTGGAGGAGTATCGTCCGAAAACTCTTCATTTGGTATCGAAATTGATTTTGAAACAGTGGCCGTTTTTGATGTATTTAAGAAATACAACTCTTAACGTGATTTGGCCTTTTGGGAAACAAAAACCCTTGAAAGATGATTGATCTTTGCATAATTTTCCGGTTTTATTTCTTTATTCAATTATTTCATTTTAAGCGACTCTCTTGAGCAAGTTGAAGTGTCTCCTCCAAATCATACACATCAGGAGGATCAAGCTTTTCTAATAGAACTTTGCCATTATACAAACTCTATTGTTTCTGCTGAGCTTGCTTGAGATAAAAAGGATTTTGATAACTCAAGGCCATTTATAGTTCGGTGTGGTAAAACGAGTCTGGCTTAGGTGAAAGCATGTGTATCGTTTGAATCAATTGACCTGTTTTGACCAAAATATCATCTAATTCCTTTATCTTATTCTCAAGTTGAATTTGTTTATCAAGAAGCTCGTCTTCACGTATTTTGAATTCCGACTTCAACTTTTTCTTTACTTTATTAAGAAAGGAAACAGTTGATTTTTCTTTTGAAAGCTGGTTATTTAAATTTGCAATTTCCTCATTCAAAGTTGTAATTGTTTTAGCAGAACTTAAGTGAAGTGCATTTATCTTTTTAATAAGACATTGCTCTTGATAAACAGACTTTTGATAACACCTTTCAAGTTTGTCATATTTTTCTTGATTGATTTCAAAACATTTATCTTGATTTTTATATCTAGCAAGCTTAGTGGTTAAATCAGCATTTGTTTTTTTTCATTTTGTGATTGACCGAGTTGACTTTCTCAACTTCAATTGCCAAATTATTATATAATGATTCAAAATAAGCACGTGTTTCCTCAACAGTTGCAGGATGTTGTTCTACTATTCCCTTATCTTGTTCCACACTAGAAACTGCAGAAATAACATTATTATCATTTTGTTATACTTGGTGTGGTTCAGGAATGGGCTCGTATAACACCCCGTGTTTTAGGTCATTGTACGACGATCGCGTGTCCGATGTCGTAAATATTATTTTACGAGTTTCCGTGAGTGAGTGTCGACATTTAACATTTTATTTGTCGATAATAAATATTTTCGTATTTATTATGAAAAATTTGGAAAAGATTGGGTTACTTTTATTTTTGACGTTCCGTGAGTCGATGTTTGACCGCGCGTTCGTTAATCGTTTCGAGCTTCGTAAAATTTACGACGTGTCTCGTTATTATTTTTATGATCATAAAATATCATTTATGGGGGGACCATTGTCATATTTATTCTCGCCCTCGGGCCAAAGCTCGCGATTGAAGGCTCGCGTTTAAATTAACAAGATATTTACAAAATTATCTAAAATAAATTATTAATATTTGGGGGTAATATATAATACATGTTTAGAAGTAAAAAAATCCATTTTGTTCTTCTTCCTTTGGCTTGTAGTTTTTTCTGCCGAATATTTAACACACACACACATTCCATTTTCCAATTTTTATCTTGCTAATTCCACTTATTTGTTACACAAACAAAGAAATAGCATCAAGAAGGAACCAAGTTCGAGTTTGTCTTGGATCGGTTGGTTGGAGTGAGCCGCGGCTAGGACCAAAAAGGGCGAGACGAACCTTTTTATTTTCCGACATGGTCTCCATATAGCATTGTGAGCCTTCTTGATGCTTTTTTCGATTATTTATAATTATTTGGTTTGTTTTCGTAATATATTATATATTGACGAAAACCAATGAACTTACGGCGTATAGAATATTATGTTATTGATAGTATAGTAGGAGAGTTAAGGACAATATAGGTATATAGAAAATAGGAATTTGATGAGATTTTGGGTCAAAACATTTTGGCGTGAATAGTAAACATGTGACTGTGAGCAGAAAGTTTGGCACGCCAAATACGAGGATCGAGATTTAAGGTAAAATCTGATTTTCAGGCCTTGAAATATGGTAAGCTTGCTTAGACGATCGTTTCTATATAAGGATCGGACTTGTAACTCCCAATAACGAAAAAGGTTATGGCAAAACGAGAGATATATATCTTTAATATAAAAACTCAGGCACTAGAAATATGCGCTCGCTGTCCAGATTTTTTAAAGCTCGATTCGGGCACTTTCGAGTCCGTTTTCGGCCTTCGGCTAAAACATCCAAAGTCGTTCGTAGGTCGTTTTACTTCCCCGCAAGGTTCTTTAAGTCTAAAAAAGGGGCGAGAGGTTTTGGGGGGAGGAAAAAAAATAACGGTCGAAGGGCGGGGCAAAAATCTGGATTTTTGGTAATTAACCCACTGCATCAGACTTGATGCGATAGCGTTTTCACTCATTTCGGTCGAGTTTTCTGGGTCCGGACAAAACTGAACAAGTTGTTCAAAATGACGATTACCTTTTCCGCGAGGTTTCTAGAATTAAAAACGCCTTATAACGGTCAAAAACACAACGCAGTTTATGCGTTTGTAATAAATTTTTGCTGAAACTGGTAGGGGCAGTTTGGTCGTTTTCTGTTGGTTTCGGGGTTTTCGACTAAAACTAAAAAGTTGTTCGTAATATCGTTTCCGCATAATTCTCTTAGACCCCAGTCGAGAAAATGAGATCATAGAGTGGCGTTTTGTCGGGTCAGACTTAGAAAATAAATATATTTTATAAAAGTCAAACGTAAAAGTCAAAGAAGACTTTAATAAACGTTCACGTGTTGTGAAGGTGATTTCGATTAATAAAAATATATCGATTACTCTACTATCGTAAGTACTATTTTTGAGACCGTTGGTCGATTCTAAATATGGAAAGTATAAAACGGTAACTTTTCGTAATAGTCGGAATGTGATATCATTATGAGAGATTAATGACTAATTAAGCGTCGAAGGTTCGACGAGGTGAATAAATATTATTATGAACATAATATTGTGTCGAGACTTACTAAAAAGGGAAACTTATTGAAAATAGAAAGATTTTTAATTAAGTGTGTTAGGAATTATGTATTCATAGTTACTCCTGGTAGTTATAGTCATTACTACTGGTAGTATATTAGTTACTCATGGTAGAGTAATTTTGTCATTAGTACTGGTAGTATAATAATGGTTACTACTGGTAGTGTTATAGTTAGTCCGGGTAGTACAAATGGAAATTAATATATATAAAATATACTCAGTGTTAAGGTTAGGACGCGCAAGTGGATTTCTCGTCACATATATATATGTTTTCGTTGTAACGATGTACGCATCATTGATAGTACTTCATACATATTGTAATCGAGCGACATAATTATAGGTCGTGGTCGAGATCGTTGCTGCTTCGTTGTGATTTATTCGGTTTATTTGATCTTGATCGTTGATCAAGGTGAGTTCATAGCCCCATGTTTTACAATTATTGATTTACAAGTTTTGGGGTGAGAAACATGCTTTGTTTTACAAATTGGACGCAAGTGTACATTTTATCATGATTATGTGTTTGCCTAAGTAGCGAGAACCCACAATGCCCATGAATCATGAACTGTTAATTTCTGGTTTGGAAGCGCGAGTGTTATAAATAGATCTATTTGGGATTGACCTCCCCGTTCGGGTGACTAGCTATCACTGGGAACGAACGTTATAGCATGTCGGATGTTGGATGTTACAGGTTGAACATCATCACGGGCAATGTAGGCAATATTTATGTATTGTATTCATATATGTCGAGCTTCGGTGTCATGAGCTTAGGTAAACATAATTACATTCTGTGATGGTTGCATGGGATGCATGTCCACAGGGAAAGTCTTGCGGTCCTGGATTATACATTTATATAAACCTATGAATTCACCAACTTTATGTTGACCTCTTTAAGCATGTTTTTCTCAGGTTTTGGTATGAAGATAGTTTGGATGGGACGGAACGCGGATATCAAGAATGAAGGCTCGGTGAACATATGTTTATAAATTAATGAAACATTTTTGAAATGAAGTCGTAAGATGACTTGTATAGTTTGGGACCTATCTTGTAACTCTGCTGTTTTCTTTTAAAACTAAATGAAATTGTCATATAAACGTATCTTTAAGCGTTTACTGGGACTCGTGTGCTTGTATTATGAAGTAGCACCCAAATCGTTGTATTCCGCTGCGTATCGCATTTTTGGGGGTGTTACAGATTGGTATCAGAGCTCGAGTTGTAGCGAACTAAGTCGTTTTTCAAACTTGGACTACAACTGATTTTGGAAATTTTGTCACGAGTCGTTCACCGATGTCCGATATCCGCGCGTGCGTTGGTCCCGATCCTTAGATGCTTTATGTGGTATACTTGATTGCATATTATGTGTGTAGCAAGCGGGTGACACTTGGTATAAGTGGTAATTATATATGTGTATATATATACAATGCATCCGTTCTATGGTATACGGATTTATACATACTTTACTTTTGAAGATGATTACGGATTAGCTTAAGTGGATTGAACCGATGGGTACATATTCATAAATGTCCGGATGATCCTTGGAGGGGACATCTGCGATGGGCGCATAGTGCATCGGTTTCATGAACTTAGAGTAATGGTAATCATGGTTTTATACACACATGTATATGTACGTTGCCTTGATTAAAGTGGCAATACATATTTTGGACGATTGCGGTCCGGATTCATACATATATATACAAAGATGAGTACATAGATTTTCTATGGGATAGACGAACACTAGAACCCTGTCGAGGTATGGTGGGTTACACCATAGCCTCAAGACCATGCATGATATACATGCAATATGATAACTATGTGAAGTTATATGAACATAAAGGTTCGAATATTGTCCAACGTCGAGTAAATTTATTAATTAGGTCGAGATGTATACCAATTCATGACTGAATCTCAAGACAGTTCTTGTTTGATGAGTTTGCATTCTTTCGCATACTCTACAATTATTTATATAAGGATTATTTATATAAATAGGGGAACATTTCTTTAGGCAAGGTAGTACGACAAACTCGTAGGTCCTAAGCGATGCCTAAACATTAAGCTATCAAATATGGTACCTTACCATCATTCGTTTATGCCAGGAGCGCATAGTCATATTTACCATACCGGTCTTATATAATATACTTATATAAGTTAAGTTTTGCTCATTGCAAGCAGTCATGCTTTCATCATCGACGGTTACCTACACATCTGCCCATATTAATTCCGAGCCATGGAGATTCCAGTGAGCTTCTGATGAGGAGCTAGAGGAACTAATGAAGGATCAGCTTCTACCTGCTGATGCCTCACCTATAGCCCTATCATCGGGCTACATTTCTGACTCCGATCCAGAGGAGGATGATGAGGAGGACCAGAGGAGGATCCTGCTGACTATCCTGCCGACGGAGGAGACAATGATGATAATGAGTCATCTGATGATGACGACGATGATTATGATGTTGAGAGGATGAGGAGGACGAAGAGGAGGAGGAGCATCTAGCTCCGGCCGACCCTTCTGCTATACCTACAGATGATCCTCTCCACACCATATCATCTTGTTTTCTGAGACCAAATCCCGTGCAGTACGGATGTCTATTTAACACCATACTCCACGATCACCATCTGCCGAGAACAAGAGGAAGCAGGATGGCACTTCTAATAACAATCAGAACCAACAACAGCCGAACAAGAGGCAAAATACTGGCAGGGCTTACACTGCAGGGCACAGGGAGAAGAAACATTACGGCGGATCTAAGCCGTTGTATTTTAAATACAACTATCACCATAATGGTTCATGTGCTCCCAAATGCCACAAGTGCAACAGAGTTGGCCATCTGACCCGTGACTGTAGGAGTTCTACAAATGCCAATACTACTATCAACCAAAGAGGCACTAGGGCAAGTTAGAAGGCTACTTGCTATGAATGTGAGAATCAAGAGCACTACAGGAGTGATTGCCCGGAGCTAAAGAACCAAAACCATGAGAATGGAGGTACTGGAGCACGTGGAGTGGTACATGCTTTAGGAGGAGGAGAAACTAATCAAGACCATAACGACATGGAGGAAGATATCAATGCCTAGACTCTATTCCTTTAAGAATTCTCATTGTATTTCTTTAAAATCCGCTGTATGTTTTACAAACTGACTGTCAAGTTATCTATCAAAGCAACGTGTTGTGAAAATTTCGTCAACTTTACTTTAACCTTCATATTGTAATTCAAATATAACATTATTTTGACGAAAATGAGCATTGCATCGTTGGCCCTCAAATATACATAGTTTATCACCTATGTATATTGGAGTATAGACGGATCACTATGCATTCAGGAGGACCATGCCATGCTGGGAGTAGTTACCTTAAAACTTCTTGTCAAGAAACAATTTTTTCTATTTAGTTTTGTGGGCGTTTCCATAAAACGTATGTATCTCGAGGAACCAACTAACAATCATAATAGCTAAGCAAACTGTTACACCATCTTACTATAAGGTCGACGTCATCTTATACCAAATCCTAAGCCAAAAAGCCGAGACACATCACTAGTCGCCCTAGGAAAATCTGCTATCAAATTTGCTCGTCAAAAGAGTTACGTCGATATGAGGCGTAAGCCTAAAAAATTTCAAGTTGACAACCTAGTTATGCTTAAGGTATCGCCTTAGAAAGGAGAAGTACGCTTTGGCAAACGGGGGAAGTTAAACTCTAGATAGGTTGGATCTTTCAAGATGATGAAACAAGTTGAATTAATTCCTTACAAGCTTGGGCTTCCGCAAGAGCTGAGCAGGGTTCACAATACGTTTCATGTATCCAACTTGAGGAAGTACTATGCCGACGAACCTTTAGCCGTTCCGTTGGATGAACTTCACTTTGATGACAAACTTCGGTTTGTCGAGAAACCTGCGGAAATCATGGATCGAGAAGTCAAATGGTTGAGGCAAAGCCGTGTCCTAATAGTTAAAGTTCGATGGAACTCTAGGCGAGGCCCTGAGTTTACATAAGAATGCAAGGATCAATTTCGAAAGAAATATCCACCTCTCTTTACAAAGACCGCACCGGTGTCAAGTGCCGCATCTAAGCCCTTTAGGAAAAAGGCTCATTTAACGTGGAAAGACAATAACACCCCTAGTTTTTAGGTCATTGTACACGTCGCGTGCCCAATGTCGTAAATAATATTTTACGAGTTTCCGTGAGTGAGTGTCGACAATTTAAACATTTTTATTTGTCATAAAAAATATTTTCGTATTTATTATAGAAAAATCTGGAAAAGATTGTTACTTTTATTTTTGACGTTCCGCGAGTCGACGTTTGACTGCGCGTTCGTTTAAATCATTCGAGCTCGTAAAATTTACGACAGTGTCTCTTTACAATTTTTATGCTTATAAAAATTATTTTATTGAACCATGTCATCTTTTGTTTCCTGACCTGGTTATAGCTCCGCGTTAAGTCTCGCGTTTTAATTAAGAATGGAATCAAGAAATGAAGGCTCGTGAACATATTATTTAATAGAATATGAGAAACATTTTTGAAATGAAGTCATAAGATGACTTGTATAGTTTGGGACCTATCTTGTAACTCTGCTATTTTCTTTTAAAACTAAATGAAATTGTCATATAAACGTATCTTCAAGCGTTTACTGGGACTCGTGTGCTTGTATTATGAAGTAGCACCCCAAATGTATTATTCCGCTGCGTATCGTGTTTTGGGGGTGTTACATAGTAGACCATGCCCGAGAATAAATTCTCGTTGTTAGGAACAACTGTCTTTTAGATGACATGTTTTCCTCAAGGAGAAAAGCGGGTTACTATCTGAAATAATAACAAGCCATATGGCATGTTTTGAAAACATTAGAAACTTCTGCTCGAATTTCATTTACAGGCTCGTATCATTGTTGAATGACATTTCTAAGACTGTAAATGTTATCGATTTTCAGAAGACATGCCATTTGAAAACTTCTTTTTGTATTTTTCTCATTTTTTAATTTTGTATTTTGTTTTTGAAAAATTTATATAAAAAGAAAATATTTTTGGTTTTTCTGAGTTATATTATATACATATGATACAAAGGATATTCGAATAGGTACCACCAGTATTCGTCAACGACATCTGCCTACTTTTTCAGAGATAAGTGATCCTTTTCAAACTTGAGCTTAGGGAGACCTCGGACAAGTCCATGTCTTGCAAGATGATTAATAGCACCAAAGTTCAAGTGAGATAGACGACGATGCCATAACCAAGACTTGGTTTTAGAGGCCTTTGACAAGAGACAAATAGGAGAGGACGCCATCATATTCCCAAGTGAGAGTGTATAAAGATTATCCCCTCGAGATCCCGTCAATAAATCAACACCTTCTAGATTGCGAATGAAGCATGTGTGTTGACGAAAAGCCACTTCGAGATTGGAATCACAGAATTATCCCACAGAAAATAGATTATGCCCAAGTCCTTCAACGTAATAAACCCTTGAAATAGTAACATTCCCAATCTGATAGTCTCCATAACCCATTATCTTTGCAACTTGATCATTTCCGAATTTGACTATACCCAAAAATTTACTAATGAAATTGATGAGCTGAGAGCGATCTCCGGTCATGTGCTTCGAGCAACTGGAGTCCAACTACCAGAGGATGATTTAGACAACTTGCAATCATTAAGAGAAGTAGATGGAATATTGGTTTTTGTGGATCCCCATGATTTACTGGGTTCCTGTTTGTTAGCAGACATTGGTTTTAAAACCTTAGTTTTGCTAACGGACTCAATATTCTTATTCTTCCTAGGTTTCTTTGAGTATACCAATTTAACCACAGGTTTGGGTGATTCAGAGTCTAGAACTATTGGTATCTGATTGTGCAGTTTACACACGTAAAATATAATATAAAATAATATAATCCCGAGAGTAATTAAGAAAGTTACCAAGTTGCCCTTGATAAA
>BQNB010001874.1:1655-34697 GCA_026074375.1 Tanacetum coccineum | reverse complement strand
GATACATGCTTGTTTACAAACTCTTTTATATACTCGTTTATCTTATAACAATGTGATTACTTTTCAAAGACTTAATGAGTACATAACCTCACATACTTTATAAACCTGTGATACCTGCTATAAACCATGAATGCAACTATTTTCTAAACTATATTCTATCCTGATATATTATTGTCTAAGTACCTGAAAATATCTCTTTGAGTAGTATCTCCCAATACCTCTTCAATATCTATTTGGTTAGTATCTCCTAATATCTCTTTAATATCTATTTGGGTAGTATCTCCCAATATCTCTTTAATATCTATTTGGGTAGTATCTCCCAATATCTCTTTAATATCTCTTTGGGTAATATCTCCCAATATCTCTTTGGGTAATATCTCCCAATATCTCTTTAATATCTCTTTATGTGATTCATGAGTTTAGGGTGATAATACTATTCTCTATGATAATACTGTTCTCCATGATAATAATGTTCTCCATGATAATTATCACTGCAATACCAATATTTCCATTATGATAACTTGTATTCAACTATTACATATCAAACCTATGAATTTCACTCAACCTTTGTGTTGACCCTTCTTTTTATGCATGTTTATCCTAGGTAATTGAGCAACTTATGGCATGGAGTGGCATGGACTTGAAGATGGCTAAAACTTGTTATCATTCACATTATATGTAACTAGATTTTGGGACCTGCCTTTGTAAAACTCTGATTTTAAATGAATGATAACGTATCTTTTGAACAACGTCTCTTTTGAGTCATTTTCTATGATTATGATTGTTGTATCCATGAAGTAATACCCCAGATTAGCTTCCGCTGCTATATGTAAAAATGGGGGTGTTACAACTTACTTATATCAAATTGAAATCGAAACGACATAAAGGAACGAAAGGAACGAAAGTCTCGCAACGACTTCCAAAATACGAAATATCCAAAAGAAATAATCAATAACAACATGACGAGGTAAAGGACGGGAAAACTTATGTTGGGCCTCGCTTGGATTTGACTTTACCTCCGCAAGAATCACCCGACTCCGCGGGTCCAGTCCTATTACGCGCATCCGACAAACGATCAACTATCCTATCTCCTTCGGTTCCACAAGAGGCTCCTTATAACGCTTAAGTCCAGTTGGGAAAACGATTCCTCAACGAGACTTCTTACAGGTGAGGGAAAAACATAGCTAAAATACTAAGAAAGTAATACATATTATATCAAATAATGGTAGACAAAATAACTAAATGAAAACTTAGCAAAATATAAAATATATAAGCTATGCAAAAATAGAGGGGAAGCATAGCAGTTATAGCATTAAACACTTAAGCCCTAAATGCATCTACATGAAGGACCCCTAGGTTATAGTCTAGGCTCAACCACCTACTTCTCTATAACCAAAGGCTCTGATACCAATCTGTCACACCCCGCCAAGGCGGAAACGCGAGGCGTAAACAAGAATGGATATCATCACAACACATGGTGTCTATATAGAGAATACTAAAATGAAAACTAAAGTAAAGCAAAGACACAAAGTGTCATAACAATACCCAAAACCTAATGGTGTCTTTATTAATGAGAAAGAGGTCTCGTCAATAAATGACATGCAAAACATAATCCAAACAATTCATGCAAACGCATTTATTCAAACAGAAAGAATAAAGAAACTCCAAGCATCATACGGTCTCTTCTAGCCACTTCGCTCTATCTTAGCACCATTAAGCTCACCTGAAAATGATGCTTAAAACGTCAACATAAAGTTGAGCGAGATTCATAGGTTTACGACATACCACATTATCAAAAATAACTTTCAACAAACTGATGCAATTACCAAAACAATTCATAACAACAAGTAACAACAACGGGACGGAACGTGCCCACGATCCACAATCATATCAAAACAATGAGGTAGGCGTACCTCGTCACTCCACTAATAGTCGTAGAAAGGAATACAAATCCTAATTCAAGACTCTTAGTACCGAAGTCACAATATCAAAAGGAGATGATCACCTCCAAGGATCTTACCCACAAAGTAGGCAAAGTCACATCTCATAACACTAGGTAGGAACGTTACCCCTGCTCCAAATCTCACAACATAACAACATCAACAAGACAAGACAAGACAGGCAAAACAAAACAAGACAAGACAGACAAGACAAGCATCATTCTCACCCCAAAATATCATGAGAAAAGGGGGCTATGAAACTCACCTTTGCTTAGCATTCCAAAAGATTCCAACAAAAGATTCACAAACAACTAGCACAATCTATACAACAAAATAACTCATGTTACACGCTACTAAGCCAAAAGCTTAAAGCACATGTAACATTCATATGATGGATGTCTAAGGTGTTCTATTAACCCCATGGGTCACCTCGACACCATACCCAACTTTAACTACTTTGATAACAAGTTTCACTACTTAGTCACAATTTGTTCCAAACTGCAGAATTTTAACGTGACTTAACGCACTTAAACCCCTTACTTAATGACCTCCATAATTCATACCAAAAATCACCTATGTTCATATATGAGTATATTAACTACCTCATGATTCCCAAGATCCATTTACATGCACAAGTACTCCTAAGAAAATCAAACTTCAAAACAGTCCTAATTCGGATCTGATTGCATACTAAAAAGTTTGAACTTAAAAATCATACTTAGACTCCAAATCAAAAGCTCTACTTTGGGGGATTTCTAGTAGACACATAGAACTAAACTCCTGTATAAGGGAGAAGCTCAATTCAAATTTTAAGTGTGGGTTTTATACCTCGTAATCTGACCTAAATCTGACCCGTATTTACGGGTTTAACAACTTTTCTTGCAACTAACGTTTGACTGACTTCGCGACCTTAAAAACTTTCGAGGCCGGATGTTCTGAAAACTAGACTCTCTGAGCTACGTTATAGAAACTGGAAACTTGACAAAATCTTTTACCATCATTGAGATAATGACCGAACAACACAGCCCTAATTCTGCTTTAATCAATATCAACCTCTAACACGAATTAAGTTTAACCAACTACATTCAAAAGCATCTAATTAAACCCTAATTATTATAACATGATTAAACATCATCAATTTACTGATTTTAATAAACCCTAATTCCATCATATTAATTATTACATGAATTAATAATTAGAACATAATAAGAATTAATTAAAACTTACCTAGAAGCTTGAATTCTTCACAAAGCAAAACCCCTAATTTTTTTCTTCCTTTTTCTCTCTTGTTCGACCGGTTTACATAGGGGGTAGGGTTTGGGATTTTGTTTTGTATTTATAGGCCACATATTGAGTTCTTGATAATCCCTAATTAGTATTAGATATCAACTACGTTTCCTTTTTCTTTTCTTTTTCCCTTATCCGGCCGATTCCCTCTCTTTTTCTTTTTTTTTCTTTTTTTAATTAATTAATTACTTAATTATTAATATTACCCTAAGTTTTTATAAAAACCTTAGCTTATTTGTGCATACCTTTTTGCGTAAACGCAATTTACTATACTTTTCTAAAAATACTTTTCATTTCACAAATTCACTTTCTATAAATAGAAAGTCCCTAAAAAACTCTCATATTTTATCAAACTCATTTCTTTCATATCCTTACTACTAAAACTTAATCTCATCCTAATATTACTAACACATAAATACGTATACGTATAATTACTTACACGATAAATCACTAAAACACTTAAATTATAAAATCATTTCATTGTCACCAAAAGTGAACGAAATGAACTCCACAATATCCAATGGAAATCCAATCCCAATGAGACGGTCATGCTCAATGAATTGATTATCCAATCTCACATAACCCACATAAACGCATATAAACACATATAATCACACATACCATACATTGCAACAGATCCATAAGTCAACACTAACGGTTTGACTAACCTGCTCAAGTCATGGTTGTCACAAATAGGAACGAAAATTTTATGCATTCATGGAAGACCAATCAGTTATGATCTAAAAAGACCCCCTTATATCATCACTTTTGACATTGTTCATCTCAAGTGAGGGGACATGCGTATAATATCAAATGCTACAGGGGTAATAATTAAAAAATATAAACTCCTGTAGCGTTTGCATGTTTAAAAAGAAAGAAAATAGGGTGCAACTAAAAACCACCAATGTGCTAAAAGATATAAAGATAGTGCAAATTAAGTAATTATAAGGAATGGAGCTAGTAGCCCATTATTGCATCAAGACATCTTAATAATTATGAAGGATGGAGCTAGTATCTCATTATTACACCAAGTCATCTTAAAACTTATGAAAAATGGAGCTAGTAGCCCATTATTGAAGATCCTATTTTCAGACTTAGACTCTTGGACCTATGGATGGACATTAGCTAGTTATGACAACCTTAGATTACTTTAGACTATTTGTTTTGTATTTTTATATTAACAACCATTAAATGTGTAACACATGTCTATTCCTAACCCTTTATCACCATATAAAATCATATTACCCTTGTTGCCTTCAAGAATTATCTAGACTCTAATTCTAACTGGTGCAGATTTGTATACTTTCCAAGCTTATGATAGAATACATGCTATGACTATGCAATTGAGCGATCACCCCAAAAATGAGACACTTAGACTAGTGGAGAGTTGAGTGACTTTTTATCCCCTTTTCGTGAGGTGTTCGACTTTGATGTTTTCTAGCATAAGAGTTTTATAGATTCATTTCTTGAAGTTATTCTCGAGAAATCTTTTTGTGAAATATTCTAACAGGTTCTACTTAAGGGCAAGCAGAAGTCAAGTGGGGTGATATTTTATAACATCAAATATTTAATACTTTTTAGTAACAAAATACCCTCTATATTACCTGCAAATGTTTCACTAATACTCGAAAACAAGATATTTTCTATCATTTTGTAGTTTTCAGGTGAAATGCAGGAAAACAACAAGAAACATGGGAAAAGGGATTAAAGTGTAATTATCTGAAGAATGTTATGACGTAACACCAAAAATGGTTACACCATAACATCTATTAAGCAAGTACGAAGATCAAGGACAACTTTACGGCGTAACACCATATCTAGTTACGTTGTAAACATGTATTTGGAAGGAAATCTTACCCAAGATAGAGTTACGGCGTAATACCCCTTAGGTTACGCCGTAACCATGAAGATCCACAAATATGAAATAAAGATCACGTACGTATGAAAATTATTTGAAGGTTACGGTGTAACGCAATATCTAGTTACGCTGCAACAATTGCTTATTTATGGAATGCCATGTAAGAAGGTTACGGCATAACACCTTTATCAGTTACGCCATAACAGGTTCGATACTTATAAATAGAGGCCTCATTCAAGATATTCCGACATCACTTCCTCCACAGCCAATTAGAGAGGTGGCAAAGGCTTCCAAACTTCAAAGAATTCCACCTGGAGTCCAAAGGAGATCACACTTTATTTACTTTTTATATTTAATCATTCAAATATGAATACTGTAAGAAGTATGAGCTTTCAATCTATGATTACTTCTATTTATTGTTGTGTTTCCGTTACCATGAGCGGCTAAGCACTTAAAGTGTTGGCCTAGTTATGTAGTTACTATTGTTATGATGTTTGTTTCCTGTTAGATTATGGTTTCGTTAGATATTCCTTGACTATCGTGTAACCCTGGGTTTTGGTAGTACGAGTGGTTTGGACCTTGCTTGCCCTATTATTAGATTATCATGTCAATATGGGATCCATCGGGTACTAGGTAGGATCTATGACTCCATCCCTAGAGTAGGAACTAACTAGTCTCCGCACTTATCACTCAATATACTTAAAAAGCATAAGAACTCTTTCATAGGGGGTTAATAATCTGTATAGGTTATTAGATAAGTTTTGGGAACAGTTGGGATTAATCACTGCAACCTGGATATCCTACCTCCTATACGATTTGGACTGAGTCAGAATCGCAGGAAGTATAGGATAGACTAAATATACCTATTCAAGTCTATCGACCTTAGAAACCACTAATGAAACCATAGTTTAACATTGCACAGGAAAACATTTTCATAGCAGTAGTGATGAAATAACTAGGTTAGCACGTTTTCTGTCCTGATATCTC
Source organism: Tanacetum coccineum (assembly GCA_026074375.1). Classification (NCBI taxonomy): domain Eukaryota; kingdom Viridiplantae; phylum Streptophyta; class Magnoliopsida; order Asterales; family Asteraceae; genus Tanacetum; species Tanacetum coccineum. Next base: position 28,625 of record BQNB010001874.1, on the reverse strand, counting down.
CAACTCTTTTAATTTTTAGTAATTAATTTATTGTTATTCATTTCAAATCAATTTAAAAACCATTTTTAATCAATTTAAAAACCATTTTTAAACGTGACATTTTAAATTAAAACTAATTACAACTTAGCTTTTGGGACAACCTCGGATTTACCATTCTATACTACCCACGATCGGGTTCTTTGCCCGTTAGTGCGTTGTCAGGTAGATCGAGTTTTATAAATTTAAAACTTGATAAATTAATATTTAAAAGAAAATACACATCAGCTTTCAAGACAAAGAGATGTATGAGCATGTTGGTCCGAAAGTCACCAGTTCACAAGAAAGTGAAAGATCACAAGATGATGAAAAGAGATTATGTATGGCTGATGATCTCAATAAGCTTAAGATCACATGCAAGTCAATCTAAAGGAACAAGCTCAAGCCTAAAGTCTAAAGATCACTACATATCTCGCAAGATAGAGACAAGTTCAAAAATACGAGCAAGATTGAAGACATTCATAGAATGCTAGGCTTAATTTTTTTTGTAAAACGGAGTGACCTCCCTTAGGGGGAGATTGTTAGGAATTCTGAAAAGTCTCTATCACTCCTAAAATATAGTTCATAGCTCATAGTCAATCGGTGTGTAAAAGTAAGCTAACCGGGTCAATATAATGAGACCTTATATTGACCATACACACCCCAATGTTGTTTCAATACCCTCTCCTTTTAAGGAGAGGGTGTTGGCTCATTTCACATTTCACATAATACATATTTCTTTCTCTCTCTAAAAGTGTCTAACTACTCTTTCTCTCTCTAGTTTTCTATATCATTTAGTAGTCTTAGATTGTGTGATTAATATTCATCATCCTTCATCTTCATAAATATATAACACATTAGCTATAATTATCATCATACATATATTTTTTTCGATGACTTATTCTTTTTTTTTCTTTTCATCATCTTTTTTTTCACATACATCAAACTCTCCCACATTTTGCATAAGCATACACCATAAAAAATACATAAATAAAGCGGGCCCTCTCCATCTTTGTTGGAATGGCACACACAAACGGTGAAGTGTGGTATGACTATTAATCATAAAAAACAATCCAACATACCAAGCAACTAGCAACCCACCGTTTAGACTCTGAGAAAGGGTTAGGCTAAGGTTTAAAGTTAACTATTTCTTACTTTTTTGTTCTTTTTTTGTTTTTTAGTGGATGTAACAAACGAACAGGATGGCTCAACATGTGTTCTAAGAGTATCTAGCACTAAAAATGAGCGCTAGCAAATGGGTTCATATGGGTGGTTAACTAACCGATGTGGTTAGCTAAATATCATTAGATGTAAACGGATGGCCATTTGGTTTATTCCTAAGGTTCCTCTTTATCACGCATATACACTTATATCACACGAGTGTGATCTCACTGCGGCATTTGTAATGATTTACAAGCACAAGTTCTAGAATAAATAAAATAACCGACACACTCATAGCAAAAAGATCAAGCATAAAAGATGTATCGTATATATGAAATAGGCTCAAATCCTCATAATTTAGTAGAAAGGGCTATAAATGCGCTAGCAAATGTCATCGATCCTAGAATGGATTTCAATATTAACCGGGATACATCTCGAATTTTTCAAAGTTATAGTATTTCACCAGTAAAAGCGTGAAAATAGCTAGATCACAAGGGCAAACAAGTATACAAAAAATTAAAATTAGCCTAAAAATATGAAAATTTAAAATCTATCTCGTTTTCCCTATTTACCCCCCCCCCCCCTCCTCACACACTTAAGTTAGACATTGTCCTGAATGTGAAAAATGAACTTCAAAGCATGAAAATAGGAAAATATAAGAAAAACCAAACTTCCTGGGCGAAAGAAATCGCGATCAAACTCCATTTGATAAATGCTACGCAAACGCTAGCATAAGTGTATGAGATCAATTGATTTCTCATCTAAGCATCCTCCTCCATTACTTGTTGCAATTTTTTGATACAAAATAAAACAAAAAACAAGATGCACACAATAATATATATATTAAACACTACGAGCATTTAACACCCCCCACACTTAAGATTTGACAAGATGAAAAGCATTTTACTTAGAGGGTGTACATATTTATTAGAAACAGAAAATAAAACAAATAAATAATTAAAAGCTCGGGCTGCATCTCGAGAAGCGCTTAATTTATTATTGAGTCATTAGCTAGACTCTTCCCTAAGATTTTGGATTCTTTGATGATACGGTTCAAATGAGAATTTTAGTCGGGTGCCATAGATAGTGATAAACCTTTTCGTTATGAGGAACCACTTTTTCATTCTGTTCCATTTTTGTTAGGTTCCTTTGGCATACCGTTGTCATTCTTGTTAATCTGCTTCTTTGTCATCTTTCCAGTTCCAACGCCATAATTAACTTTAACTCTTCGACACCAACATGATTTGGTAATACATCGTTTGCAAACATTTTCGCATTCGTGTATGGGATATGCACGGTGCAATCCTTGAGAAAAGGTAATACAGTTGGAGAGTTAGAATTAATTAGGTTTGGGTTTTGCATGGTTGGAATAGGCTTGATCTCATCCTCTTCGATAGATTCAACATCACCCTTGTCATTCTCGTTTCGGATTAAGGGTAGTTTGTAGACAAATTCATGCCTCGGTTTTGTATTTGTAGAACGAGGAAGGGAATTGGTTTATTTGTTTTTCTCAAGATACTCAAACTGCCTCTTTAAGTTTTTGATTATCGTTTGGTGGTTCCTTAATCCTTGATTAATTTGACGCTCTAATTCGACAACCTAATCTTGCATACGTTCATTTGCTTCAATCTGCATAGCCATCCACTCTCTCATTATCTCCTCTATTGAGGTTTTGGGTAATTCGAAATATCATGATGGATGTGTCATTCTATTTGGTGGTCGAGATTGAGGAAAGTGACAGTTTTTTTAGATAGGAGTATAAATTTATGGGTTTTCGGTCGAGATATCCTCCGTGATATCATTGGACATAGATCACACATAAGCATGCCATCACTCATGTAGATTTGTGAAGCATCGTTCCCTCTATGACCGTCTCACATATCTTTGAGCTTTTTCCTTATGATTAAGAATTCAGAATCGATTTTTGTAGCGAGAGTTTCGAATTTCTCCATCAAAATGGCGTGATCAGGATTGATGTTGCTTCCACCGACGAAAACTACAATTTTTGGTTTAGGTTTGATATGAGAATCTTTTTAAGAAATCAAGTTTCAAAAGGACTTTGTCCTCGAGGATTTTGAAAGCTTTGTTGGGAGTATTGTAGAGGAATATTCCTCCAGCGTCGAGAATCCCTTATGTTAGATCGTCTAAACCTTGATAGGATATTTGAATTATCGTGCCTTTGGTCAGACCATGTCCGTAACAAGTGTGAAGAATTTCATTCATACGGAGCCAAGCATCAACAAGAGTTTCATGATTAAATTGGTGAAAGTTATGAATGTCATTTAGTAGGTGTTTAAACTTTGTGGGAGAAAAGTATCAGCTTATAAAAGCTTCTCCCATTTCATTCCACAAAGTAAAAGTCCCTTCATTAAGTTTTTTCAACCAAGTCTTAGCTTCTCCGGTTAATGAGAAAGGAAAAGTCCTCAACTTAACCGCTTCCTCTTGATTTTCACCATATTGGAATAGTTTACTAATCTCAATAAAGTTAGCTACGTGTCGGTGAGAATTGGACCCGATTCTCCCATCAATTTGATTATCCCGAATCATTTGCATGTGGGTACCCTTGATATGGAATTTATTAGGAAGAGGGAGTTGAATAATAGTGGAACTAGGTGTTCGAGCAACGGTCCTAGTGCTTGACCATATGGGTTGGTCATCGGGATCAATGACGATTACGGGTAGGAAATCAGGTGGATTTTTTAATTTTGTTTCAGATATGTCGATCTTGGATGTAATCACTAAAATTTCCTCGACGAACGGTTCTTTGGTGTAAGGATTGGGTGATCCAATTTTGAGGGGTACTATTGGCGTCTTATCGGGTTTACGAGTCTTCTTTTTTTATTTTTCGTTTAAGCTCGTATAATGGACTAACGAGTTGTTTACCCCAAGAACGTGGGTTTATACAAACCCGGAGTGATTTACAAAACGTCATAGAAAACAAAAATAAGAAGTTAAACTAAATGAAGTGAAAATAAAAATCTTTTATTATTTTTTTAGGTTGACGTAAAAGAAAAATACACTAACTGCTATAACAAATTACTATTTTTATTACAACAAGAAGATCTAGAAGAAAAAAAGACTAATTACGACTAAATTTTTTTTTATTTCTTTTTGACAAGTTTTAAACAAACGAGTAAACAAAGACGACTTAATTAAAACACTTTTTTATAAATCGACTAACTAACTCTAAAACTCTTGTTGCATTTTTTTCAATTCTTCTTTTGAAGAACTTAAAATAAAAGACTAATGGCAATTGTAGAGATTATTTTGCAACTAAGTAAAACAAAATAAGAACAATTAAAAAGAAAAACTAGGGGTAAAACGCGAAAGAAACCACAAAAGAACAATTGTACCAAATCAATCAAACCGGGTGGTTTGAATGACTTCAGGTTCTACCTATCAAATCGGGCGGATAAAAAAATACAAATGTGGCACAAGGTAACAACGGGCGATTGGGTGGTGTTTGTTTCATGTGGACAGGTTTGATTAATTTGGGGATCAAACGAAAACGGTATTAGTTGGTTCTTTCTCGACAAACAAGAGTTTAATCAAGTCAAAACACAACTAGGAACAAGATTAAACAATGCTTGAACTAGGATACGAGGTAAAATAGGAATAAATAAAATTGGATTTTTGTTCAAAAAGATCGAGCCACTCGATTGGTGATCTAACCGGGCGGCTGGATGAATTTGTGGGTCAACGTCAAAGAAGCAGGGCGGCTATGAGGCCAAGTCGGGCGGCTGCTCGCTGCTGGTATGAAAATTTCTTTTTTCGATTGCACACAAGGCAGAACAAACACGAACTAAAATGACAAAATTTAACAAAAACATAAACAAGAAAGCAAATATGATAGTCAAATAACACAAAACAAAACAAAACAAGACGGTTTGGTAGTTGGTTTTTTTTCTCAAGCACAAAGAATGTAAGACGAAACAAAGATTCAAACACATAAAAACACAAACAAATCCCCGACAACGGCCCCAAAAACATGATGTGTCTTGCGACTACTAGTTTTAAATTTATACAAGCATTACCGGGATTAAGCTAAGAACACAATCGGGCAAGTATGACCATATCGTGTGTAGCTAGCTTGGTGTGGTAAGCCGAGGTCGTTCACTAGGATTTGGGTGTTTTCGATTGTGAAGAATCTATGCAACAAATAACACAAAAGTCATGGGGGTAGAGGGTTTTGATGTCTTTTGGGAGAGATAGAGTGGGGAAATTCGTTCGTATGGTGGAAGGGGCATTTCTCATATCGAAAACCAAGCCATGAGGGTCTTATTTATAAAGCAAATCAACCATTCTCCACCAAGTATGAAACTTGGGCTCTAAATGTAATAAAATAGAAGGTAAATGAGTTATTAGGAAGACTTGGTCAGACTTGGGGAATAATGGCACTTAAATTGGTGTATTAATAAATCTCGGGGAAGACATATTCATCTAGCCGGGCGGCTACTTTTGAGGTTGGGCAGCTCCGAGTGGTATTTTCATCCAGCTCGACGGCTCCTTTGGATATCGAGATGCTCATTGTGGTTTTTGCATCTAACCGGCCAGCTCCTTTTGAGGTCGGGCGACTGGATTCATTTCTCAGCATACACTTTTCATTGTTTCTTCGATTAAGCTTCCCGATTGTATGGTACTTGACCGTGAGTCTTTATTCTTCAATATAACTTGATTTTGACTTTATCTAGGGACTTGGAAGCTTGAATGGTTGGCTCTTTTGCTCTTGAAATTCTTCCCGAGCTTGATCTTGATGCGGGATTTTCGTACTTGTATAAAACTTCATTTATTCATTGTTTCTTCATATTTTTCTTCATTTTCTTGTACTTGGCTACAAATGAACTTGCAAACACACTTTGGTACAATTAAGTAACTAAAGCATATAAAAATAGCCAAATAACATATACAAAAGTACGGATAAAGTAAATAAAAACATGTACAATTTGAGTGTTATCCAGTGCTATGTGGTCTCCTTTTGACATGCCTAAACCATCTCTATCTTCCTTCTCTCATCTTGTTGATTATAGTCGCAACTTTGAGTTCTCTTCAAAAAACTCCATTCAGGATCTTGTTTAACATAGTTTTTCTACCACTCCACCTGAGCATCCTCATTTTCGTCACTTCCATCCTATTTTGTGAGTCTTTATTAACGATCAACAATTTGACCCGTATAACATATCTGGTCGAATAGTCACCCTATAAAATTTTCCATTCACCTTTAAAGGAATGTTATTATCATAAAGGATTCACGTGGCTGCTCTCCACTTCAATAAGTCTGCTTGTATATGGTGAGTTACATCATCCCTTATCCTTTCGAATTTAGGAATCACGGATCAGAGATATGTAAAGGACTCCTCGGCTTGTAAGATTTGTTCACCAATTTAGATTTTCGCTCCCTCATTCTGGTCATTTATGAGTTTGTTGATGTCGCACCATAGTATTCTATCTTTTGTATGTTGATTTGTATGCCTTTGTCTTATAACATCTCCCTTTACTGCTCAAATCTACAATATAGCCCCTCTGGCATTTCCTAAACTAGCACAATATCATCGGTGAATATCAAGCACCATGGGATGCTCTCTTGTTTCCCTCGTGATAGCTCATCGAGAATCAAAACAAAAAGGTACGGGCTAATAGACGAGCCTTGGTGTAAACCTATTTCCATAGAAAAATACTTTGTGTTCCCTACTGTTTTCACACACAAGTCCTTGTCCCTTTTGAACATATCTTGAATAACTTTTATGTATCTCACTGGTATTCTTTTATAGGCCTTCTCCAGGTCTAAAAATGCCATGTGCAAGTCTTTTTATCTTTCGTTGCCCTTCTCCATAAGGCTGCTAATAAGGTGTATTGCCTTAGTCGATGACCGCCTTCTCATAAAACTGAATTGATTTACTAACACATTTGCATCTCGTCGCATCCTTCTCTCAACAACTCTTTCCCACAACTTCACAGTATGGCTAAGTAGTTTTATACCCGTATAGTTCTAGATGGGGATAAACTCATTGAGTCTCCACTTATCTGACATCTTAGCTTTCAAAATGGTCTTGTTAAAAAATGTGTTAGCCACCTCACCTGCTCGTCTCTAAGGCACGTCTGCGCTTCTATGGGGATCTCATCTGGTGTGATAGTCTTGTTTATACCCATCTTCTGTAATGCTTCCTTAACGTCAGTTTGGCTGATCCTCGAGCAATAGGTGTTGATTTGCGAGTTTGCGCCTTACTATCCCTTTCTTTGATTTGCTCAGGCCTTCTACAATTGAAGGGGCAGAGATATACTTTTCCCATCTAATCCTTATTTTGTCCTTGTTGATAATGCTTCTTCCATCTTTGTCTCTGATAAATCTTACGTTTCATATATCTATTTTTCTTTTCTCTCTGGCCTTAACTATCTTCTATATATCATTTTCTCCCTCATAAAAGTCCAATCTCTTATGCATGTCTTCATACGTTTTTTCTTTCGCTCTGGTTACCGCCTTTATCGCTTGCCTTTTGGCTTCTTTAAACCTCTCCTATGTTACCATAATGTCTTATTGTTCTTTAGTTAATTAGGGTTTGGTGGTGGGAGTGTCACGATTGTTGGGATTTCATTTAAGGTTGTGTGATTTTCTTAATTAGGGTTTTCTAGCTTTATGTTGATTGTATGAAAAAAGTAACTTTTGGGATTGTATAAGTAAGAAATAAATTACCCCTTTTTAGATTTTAATCAAAACCCTAATTATAATTATCTTAGTTTTGATTTGATTTGATATTTTAGTTTAACACTTATTTAGGTTTCGGGTGTCGTAGGCTTACGTAATTAGGCAGCCTATCCTATTCTAGGTAATTTGATTTTCATTTATTTTTAATTGTGTTTCTTTTGAGCCATTTTTTTATTTTCCTTATGTTGATTTTTGATAATGTTTCTTGTGTTTATAATGTCTTCTTATAATTCTAGAATATTAGGTGAAAGATGCTTGATAAGATGGTGGAAAATTGGGAAACTCATGAGGTTATGGGAAGCATGTCAATGTAGTTGTATAAAAGAGGTTACAAAGCAAGAGACTTAACTATGAGATTAGATCGATGCTCATGGTATGAACTTTTCTTTTTGTAGTTACAGCTTGCAGGTAATTGAACCTCTATATTAGCTTTACAAATGCTCATCACACTTTCCGTTTTATATCTTGTCCATATGTCTATGATATTTAATAAGATGGGAAGCATCTTAGGACTTACATTCTGTTGTTTTTTTTTACTTTTTTCCTTTTCTTTGTTGCCCAAACGCTTAGTACGCACATACTTATTTTCTGCAATTTGAGGTCTTCCCAAATACGGAGTAGTTGATACTTTGCAGGCATAATAGTGATGCAAAATGTGCTATAATAACTAGACTCGTTAAGTAAGTGCCTCGATACAGGGTACACGGATAGTTAGATTTCTGACATGCTCTTTTCATTGGAACTAAAATCATAAAAGAATGAACATTGGTAAGGGAATGCTTACCACATGCACATTTTTCGATTATATTCTAAATACACACAGCATTGCGTAAATTTAGAGACACTTATTTGAATAGTAGGTTGCAAATTCTTTTGAATGGTTGCTTGCACAAACCTTTATAAAAACTCTTACATAATTTATTGTTTTGAGTAATCCTCTTTTAGCCGTCACACTCATCAAAGCCTATCCATTGCCTATGACCCATTACATGGTCAATGATGTGCTGTCGTGTAGGCTCAATTTATTGATTACCAAGTTTTAAATTTATATTTAGCCGACTTATCCTAAAACAACACTTTAACGGGCAGTGTACCCGATCGGGTGGAGTTTCATGGTAAGTAGGGTGTCAAACACTAAGAGCGAGGTCGTTAACCTTATAATCTATTAGTATTTTAATTATTCTAGTCACGTTAATTCTAATTACTTGTTAAACCTATGCTATATACGCTTCTAACGATAGATGGAGGGTTTTCAGCGTGAGAGACTTGCACAGGTTTTATGGTGACAATAATCAATTCTAAACATTATAAACATTCAAGAAAAGAATCAGAAGATAAAAGAGCGGTACAAGCCAAATAATAGAAAACTGTATTAGCCATATTAAATCCAATTAAATGTTGGTTTGTTTATTTAGTGCAATGATTTCTTATCTCAAAGCGACATATCATTCTTAAGACTTAGGCGGGACATCATCCTAAGACCTAGACACGTTGAATCCTGTCACATTTAATGCATCCGCATAAAGCATCCTTTTAGTTTAATTATAATCTATCTAGGGATTATAGCAATGGTGATCTTGATAAACCCTAGCCCATCAGAACTTTACCCACTTACTGTTTGACGGTATTTTATATACTGGTAGTCCACTATTCAAATCTTTATCAATTAATCAAGAACATACTTGTTTAAACATTATAGGTCACCTGCCGGTCTAACTAAGCTCTTAATTTAAAGACAAAGACAGAACTTTACTTGTGATCCTATTGGTCTATTAATATAAAACACGATATGGAGAGCTATCCCAGTATCAAGCTCACTTGTTAGGCAAACTAGACCCAGTTGAATGATAGGTCGCATATTCAAACACGTAGACAAGTATCATGTGATAAACATAATTAAACTTTCAACGATAAATTAAGTAAATCAATTTTAAAACAAACCAAACATTAAATCTTCATTAAGATGGCTAATACCCAAGGGTATTAGCCCATAACCATTGTAATTATATGTTAGTATAGATTCACCCTTTGAACAATGACCCGAAGGCTTGGTAAAATGGAAAAGAAAAGTATCCATATTATTAGAGAGAAAAAAGATATGAGATGGGAAGATGTGTGTGCTTGAGAGAAAACACACACACTTTCACACTTTACAAATGTGAGCTTCACCCCTCCATGGAAGTATGGAGGGGGTATTTATAGTCCTAGTTGATCATAACTATCGCAAGTTGTCAAATTAGTCCATTTGTGTCTAATATATATGAACTAATGTAAATTACGAGATGTCACCATATTTAAGGCTAACATATGACCGATTGTTAAGTATAGATTCACCCTGTGACAAACATGTCCGGAGGTTGGTTAAAAATGGAAAAGAAAAGTATCCATATTATTAGAGAGAAAAAAGATATGAGATGGGAAGATGTGTGTGCTTGAGAGAAAACACACACACTTTCACACTTTACAAATGTGAGCTTCACCCCTCCATGGAAGTATGGAGGGGGTATATATAGTCCTAGTGACACATAACTATCGCAACTAGTCATTATTAGTCCCTATGTGTCTAACTATATATGAACTAATGTAATTCCGGATATGTCACCATATTTTAAGGCTAACAATCTTCCCCCCAATATGTGGAGACATATTCGGAATTACTTACAATGTTCCTATCATGTACATTACAACAGAAGTAAAGTCTTCCAAAGCACTTCCATGATGAAGTTGTCTTCTGAGTTTCCTTGTATGCAACTTGTAACTTCTGCTTGGGATCTTCATTGTCTTTACTTGTACAGGAACCTTTGTAGTAGCTTGAACCTCGGATTAACTTCCACCCACAGTCCATGCAGCATGTCTGAAAACGCTTTCCTTCATAGACTCCTTTTTGGCGATGTTTCTGAATCAGCTTCCCCCAAAACCAACATCCCTATTTAAGCAGATTCTGTTTGGAAACATTGAATGTTGTTGAACAATTCTTCTACTTGTCATCAAAAGTGCAAGCAGGAATTTGTAGAAGTCACCACCTCACCAATCGACCACTGACTTTTTTTTTTCTTGTCATCAGAGGGCTTGGTGAATATTCGTTCAGGGGTGCATGCGAGAAATCTGAAAACAATTCTTCTCACGTTTGCATTATACTCATAGAACCATACTAAGTTTAAGATTAGTTAAATATTCCACCTGGAAGTTGCTCTGGTTAACATCAAGTCAATTATAGTCCCGAATGTACACATTTTTACCATGATGGTGGTGCTGAACTCTCGGAAGCATCATTGTCGTGTTTGTTCTTAGACTCAAGAGAATTTTTTGTCATAGGAACAACATCTTGAGTATACAAAAGATTCTTACCCTCTTGACTTCAGAAAACCGTAGTAGAGGCGGATGACAGAAAGAATCTAGAAACATTGTATAATCAAGGTCTTCGTGATAATGTATGTCATCGAAGAACTGTGAAGATTTTGCCTTAGACAGTGAAGTTCTTTTGTCTTGGAAATTGCACAAAAATACCAGTGAGAAGTGCTGATTACATCTCAACCTGTTTTAAACTCTCTGGTACCTTACAACCTCGTATTCTGTAGGCTTTTTCGTGATCATATATGGTACCAATCATCAACCCAACACCCTCTTCTCCAACCATCATGAAGTAAACTTCCGTTATACCCAACTTGAAACTGACGTTAAAATCCCCCAAAATTGTGTGACTTAATCTTGCACTAGGTTGATGAAAGAATGGTGTTTTTTTTTATTTTTTTTTTTGCAGAAGAAAATCCTAGGTTACCTTATACCATCTCATAATGTATAAGAAGTAAATACACCTCTTGGAAAATATCTACATCGACTTCTGCGTGTGTCACTGAGTACTACAAAAAGTACTCCTTTTAAAGTGATAGTTGTCCAGGTCTTCATTTCCAACCACCCATTGAACCGCTGAAACTAGATAATCCCAAGTCTTAATCATAAAGTGTATACGTTCAAGCAAGTCATCAATCGATAGAAAATTGACAGAAAGTCACGGGTTGTTGAAAATATAAGTAGACGCCTTTGTGTGGAAATCAAACTTCAATTGCAAATAAGGGATACCAAATAAACTCCGGTTGAAAACTTGTCATAGTAGTACAAATCTTAGCCATTTTGTCATTTAAGTGGAATCTTTTCATGATTGTTATGGGATTAAGTGTTTTGGTGTGTGGTGGGTTGTTTTGGTTGTTTGTGTTTTAGCGAGTCTTGAGTTCTTGATTGTGGTGTTTGTTTTTTGTTCTTGTTTTGATTATAATATTCCCAAATTCGGTCATTGCCACTAAAGTCGGTCACATTGCCCCACTGATTCAGGGAAAATTAGGGTTTCAAAATACATAGGTTTTTCATGGTCAAAAGCAATGACTTCTTTAGTACAAACGAATGAAACCACTAATCAAAACTCAACTATCTTATATCATACGCAATGAATAAAAAATTGGGCAGAGTAACGTTTAGTCAAAACGCAATGATGTCTTCAAAACGCAACCTGTAATCAAAACGCAGTGAACCAAAACGCAACCAATGTCAAAACGCAATGAGTCAAAACGCAGTGAGTCAAAACGCAATGAGTCAAAACGCAACAAGAAGGAAGTCAAAACGCAACAAGAAGAAATCAAAACGCAACATGAATTTTGCCAGAGAGTCAAAACGCAACGACGAAATATACGAGTTTTTCCACCTAAAATCGCCTATAAATCGCCCTTTTTGACCTCTTAACTTGATTTCTCTTGCACAATTAGCTACCCTGTGCCTAGATCTTGCTTAATAACATAACCATTCACACATCTAAGCACAAAAATTCGGGTTTGATTTTTTCTATTGACTTCTTTTTGACCACGAATTTGATCTTGTTGAACCACAATAATCAGTAGATAAACAACACGGATTCCCCCTATGCTCTGGTGCCAATTGTTAGTATAGATTCACCCTTTGAACAATGATCCGGAGGCTTGGTAAAATGGAAAAGAAAAGTATCCATATTATTAGAGAGAAAAAAGATATGAGATGGAAAGATGTGTGTGCTTGAGAGAAAACACACACACTTTTACACTTTACAAATGTGAGCTTCACCCCTCCATGGAAGTATGGAGGGGGTATATATAGTCATAGTGACACATAACTATCGCAACTAGTCATTATTAGTCCCTATGTGTCTAACTATATATGAACTAATGTAATTTTGGATATGTCACCATATTTTAAGGCTAACATTATACAAGTGTGATCAAATAACCAAGGTACACTAAACGTTTTATCGAACGATACCAAAATTAAATGATTACAAGAGTAAGGAAATTACATGGTGTCTTCTATGGAATCAAGATCGATGCTTGACCTTTGTTGCTCTTCTTTTCTTCATAAAATCATCTTTTGTTTGTATGGTATGAAGAATATGATTTTGCACACAGAAAACTCGTTTTTGAGTCTTCTATTTATAACCTCTAAAAAATGTTGGATACGCCGTATTAGGCTAGGAAAATACGGTGTATCCCTTGGAGTGCGCTTAAAGTTAACAATCAATACAATATACATTCCCAAAATATAAATATCTTCGTATCTCTGAATAGTTATCTTCATGGATACGGCGTATGGCAAAAGGTGAATACGCCGTGTTGGGAATTGTGAATACGCATTTTCTTGTAAAGACTTGGCGCTGATACGTCGTATCTCTTTTCCTGGATACGGTGTATTGGTCAGAAATAAGATATCTTCAAATGTCTTTATTTAAGCTCCAAAATATGCGCCTTTTAGCATGTCTTCATAAATCACTCCTCAATTACTGTAAATAACACTTTTAAGCATTTAAGTACACATTCTTGCAATAATTATACAAAAGTGGTTAGTTTATTCGGGATAAATGATGATATAAATGTGACGTTATTTGATGTCATCAAATATCCCCCCACTTGAATCCTACTTGTCCTCAAGTAGACTTTAGATTATATTGAAAATGTATTTCAACCAAAGTCAAGGATTTTTTCGTTTAAGCACTTCTTTTGTTTTAATCACATGTACAAGACCAAGCACCTCACAAAATATAGAAGTGAAATCACTCAGATCACTCAACTAATCTAGGGTGTAACATTTAAGTGGTACGCTCAATTGCTCGGTCGTGATTAGCTTCGTATCATAAGCTTGGCAAGGATACATATCTTCACCACTAGAGCTAAGGAGAAACAAGTCAAAAGGTAAATTGGGTTTTATTAAAGGCTAAGGGTTAATCATTCTAACAATCTTTCACCGATAGTACCACCCCAACAAGGCAGCTAAAGCACACATACACGGCCGTCACGACGAAATAGACATGTGTGTTCGAACACATCTTCATTCAAGCTTAACCAAAGGTTAGGATGAAGAATAATATAGGGTAGGGACCTTCTAGTTTTCACCAAAAGTCGTAAACCAACAAGGAGGCTAAATTATGCATACATGACCGTAACGACGGAATAGACATGCATGAATCACTCCAACCTTGTTCGAGTAAAACCTAAGGTTAGTTGCTAGGAATGGGAAGAAAATTGTTGTTAAATGAAATTCACAAAAAAATATATTCAGCTTGAACAAATAAGGTAGTTGCTAGTAACTTTTCCCTATCCGTTCCATGATAAAGACTCGAAGTATATACAAACGCCTCGATCATAGAGATGACAAAGACAACCTAAGTTGGAGTTCCCATAATGGTCAACTTCCCTTACATCCCAAACTTACATACTTTTACAAAAGTGGTGATATCGGCCACATAATACAAAACTATACATCGTTGACTTTTAATCCACGAATAATTGATCCTTCCAGGAATTTCTTCGGTTTAAGTTTAACGAACCGACTATAAAACTTCCTTCTCTTTTTTGATATATTTTCTATTTTTCCATTTTTCATAATATAATCCTCGGTGCAATTTTATCGTCTTCAAATCATAATTTTTTTCAGATAATTTTTCCTTCAACACTTCATCTTTGGACATAATACATAATCGCGAAAGTAGCAAAATATACGAGCTACATATTTTCCCATTGCATTGTGCAAATTCCTGACCATAACAGAGATAGAAAATTTCACTTTGACACAGGAAATACAAAACTTTACACAAAAGCAACTAGAAACTTGATTAAAGTAGGCTTAATCTACAGGGTAGGCTAAGTTGTAAAGGTATAACAAAATAGACATATGCTATGAAAAAGACAAGAATGGCTCAACAGGTTTTTCTAGGGTGTCTTACTCGTATGGTGAGAGTAAACAAAGGGTTACACAGGATTTAACTAACCAGTGTAGTTAGTTAATTTTACAACATATAGGCTTTTTGGTGTATTCCTAGAAATTTACCAGTTAAAAAGGTTTCTCCATTTAAATCCATAGTACTCATCATTATGGTCTCGAGTGATATACCAGGCCAAGTTTTAAAGTTTACTACATCACCGGCACACTCATATTTTTTGTAGATTTTTAGTAAACGTTAGGAAACGGAATAGGATTAATTCTCACAAATTGGCATTAAGCGTTATAGTGCGTAAGGTCATGTAACTAGTAATTTTTACAAAACTTATGCTAGAAAAATTTTAAATTTAGCATAATTTAAGCACATTAGCATGTTATTTGTAAAAGAAAGAACAAGTAGGCATTCTAATTCTTCATCCCCCACTTAGATTATACAACGTCCTCAATGTATAGATAAAACAATAAAGAAAATAGGAAATAGAATTAGAATGAGAAACTCCCCTGATATGTTGCTCAGGATGATTCTCCAATTTGAGTTCAGGAGCAAAAAGTGTGTTGATGAGGCTTCAAAATGCTTCGTACAAGTCCAACACACGTCTTTTTCAGAGTATACCATATCGTCGATTTCTTGATAGCAAGGTCCTGCATAAAAGTTTAGAAGACAAAGGTGCAATTCCAAACTCGGTTATACAATGGTTACAATGCAGGAAAACAATTAAACACAACTGTACAGGGATCAATACGTCGTATCCTAAACCCTAGGATACGTCGTATTGTTCCTATAAAAACAATTAAAAGATTTAAAATACTAAAATTAAATTATAGACTGATAACGTCCAGACATATCCATACGCCGTATCCAGAGGGGTTCGATACACCGTATAGAGTGTCTGGGAAGACAGACTCATGCAAACAATTTAAAAATAGTTCAAACAATTTAAAAATGACCGGGTTGTCTCCCGGGAAGCATTTTGTTTCAGCTAGTCATTAAGTTCGGCTTTTTCCTTTCCTTCTTCATTCTTCTATCATTCGCTCGCACTTGTCCCCGTGAGTGAAATTTTTTCACAACCATTTGGCATGACATGTATTTCATGAAGAATGGCATGCCGAGCACAACATCTCTTGTCACATCTTCATCGTCAATGGTAATAAAACTTGAAAGAATAGAAATTTTTCCAACAAAAACGGGTATATCTATTAGAGTTCTAGCTGGACTCTTCCCTTCGTGACCGTCCTTGTCTTTAATTATAGAATAATAAAAGCTTTTGGAAATTAAATTAATGGACAAGGAAGGGATGAAGTCAACATTAACATTTTTATACCCAATCGTGCAAGAAAACTTCATTTTATAGCAACACTTAAAACTGGTTTTAACATTATCAGGTTCATTGACAACAATTGGCTCAAAATAAACATCTTGATTCGTCGGGTTCTAGAGGTGTGTCCAAGTCATTTAATTCAATGTAGTTACCATAAATCAGGTCGAATGACTCGTTATCCTGCTTTGTATTTGAATCAAGATTTTTTAACATAAACACCCTCCTGATTATGCTAGTGGTTGGCTTGATACTTTTGAAAACAAGTTTTTCTTCCCCTACCCTTAGAGTAAATTTTTTTTTGTAAACATCAATCTTGGAATGGGCAGTAGATAAAAATGGTCGACCGAGGATCAAAGGTGCATCGTCATCCTCGGGTATGTCCAAGATGATAAAGTCTATAGGAAAAATAAATTTTCCAATCCTTACAAACACGTTTTCAGCAATACCCCTTGGTTGTTTTATTATTCTGTCAGCTAGTTCAATGGTCAACCTAGTGTGAGATAAAATTCTTAGACCAAGGTTGGTGTAGGTAGAAAATGGCATAATACTCACACTTGCTCCTAGGTCAACAAGGGCTTTATCAAAACATCTATTATGAATAAAACAAGGTAAAGTAAAGCTTCCTGGGTCTTTTTCTTTTTGAGGCAAGGTGTGATCATAAGCTTCCAGAATCTTCACATCTTGTGCCTCTCTCTAATTATCACGACAGTAGTCTTGTAGTCGCCTTGGGAAGGCGGCTGTTTTAGAAAATATGATTCCGTGCTGTAAACCCGATATGGCATATGGACTACATCCCATATGACGTATCTCAGATGAATCAACTTTAGTGGTTGAGATCGATTTTACATGGTCCCTTGGGTTTGGTTCTTTTGAGTCAGGCAGACCTCCAATTCCTCTTTCTTGTAAAACTTTGCTCATTTGACCAATTTGAATTTCCAAGGTCTTAATCGATGCTCCTTGATTTCTTATTGCCACATCGGTAGAAGCTCGAATTTCCTTGATGATGTTCGAGTTCTCTTCGTGTATCTTTGCTGACTCAGCCATGAATTTGGTCAGTGATTCTTCCAATGTCTATCTTCGATCAGGATACGAAGAATTTCCGTTGTTGTGTTGGTAGAATCCTGGCCCTGGTGCTCTATACTGTCCTGCAAGTTGATAGGGTGCTCCAAACTGCGTGTAATAAGCCTCTTCCAGAGTATTCCTTTTGTCCTTTAGTGGGCAATCCTTTATGTAGTGTGGTCCCTTGCATAGTTCGCATCCGACCTGAGCAGCCTATACTTTCTCATTGACTTCCTTGATCTCTCTTCCGAGGTTATTAAGTTGTGCTTGAATAGCAGCTAGCCCGTCAGAAGTTTCAATACTTTTGGCTTTTGAGGATGTTCCGTTATGCCATTTCTGGGAGTATTCAACCATTTTTTATGGCTATTTTTGCATCAACAGCAGTTTTAGTGGGAATGGCACCTTTAGAGTCAAGTATTTGTCTGGTGGGAACATCGAGCCCATTATAAAATAAGATAACTTCTTGCATATCAGTTAAATAATGCTAAGGACATTTCATCAAAAGTTCCTTAAATCTTTTCTAGGCTCGTAAGAGACTTTCATCCGGTTCTTGCTGAAAATTATTAATCTCCTCCATTTTCTTTGCCGTGCGAGCAGGTAGGTAGTACTTGTTCAAAAACTTTGTTTTCAGGGTTTCCCAGTTTGTGATTGAACCTGATGGTTCATTCCTGTGCCATCGACTTGTATCTCCAGTTAAGGACATGGGAAAAACTCAAAGCATTACTTGATCTTGAGTAACCTCTGGAATATGAAATAAGTCAACGATCTCAAGGACTTTTTCAATGTGTTCATTTGCATCTTTGGTATGTGTTTAAATACACATACCTTTTTTCCCAATAAAACGAGCTTAAATGACCAAAAACGGACTTAAAATGCCAAAAATATGCTTGTTTTGCGTTATGTACTGTGCAGGTAACGGATATTCTTAAAAAGACAAAAACAAGGCAAAAACCAGACAAAACCGAGCACAAGATTAGAAAGAGCATGGAAAACCGAAGCCGAAAGTGTATGCATCTTAGTGGGCCAACCAAACCCAAGTTAATGGGCCAAGTCAGCCCATTAAGCTTACTTATTATAACAAAAGCCCAAAAACAGCTTAACACCTCGTTAGCCCAACATAGTTTTAAACTATTACACCGTTAGTCCTTAAGGACTAACACTGGAAGTCCTCGCCCAATTACACCATTAGTCCCAAAACCTTAATGGTCGTTAACCCTTTTATCCTAAATTTGAAAAATAATAAAATAAGCCCGAAAAGGGCGGGAAGACCAAATCCAGGGCAAAACCCACTTCCCCATTGATGCAAACGCGTTCAAATCACCCCTCAATCCTGACACACGCTGGCACGACCAATCATTCCATATTGGACGATTTGACACAACAAGAAATTTGGGAAGTCAAAAGAATTAATGATACGGTTTTAATTGGCCAAGAGATTGATTGAAGCTAATTTTGGGATGATTGGAAGAATTGAAGGTGAGCTTATCCCACAAAGAAGCATAAGTCTTCCCTATAAATAGGGAAGACGATTTCAGCTTTAAGATATCTTTTTTTTTCTTGTAAATTTTTTAATTTTCTTTCCAGCTTTTTTTATATTGTCCAAGAATTTGTTTTAAAAGCTTATTACTTAAGCTATTTTCCCTTTAATGCATTGTACTTCAAGTTACTCAATTAACAAGTAAGATTACATTTTCAATTTTTAAGCTCATTACTGTTCAGCTTATTTGCTGCTTAATTGTGGTTTTATATGCTTATTTAGGTTGCTTATTGTGAAAACGTGCTTTGCCATGACTTAGATCTCCCTTGTTCTTGTTTTTGATTAAAAACTGCTTAAAACTTCTTAATTGAGCCTGCTTGTTCTTAGTGCTTATCAGTGGTTGGAAGCTGCTTATTAATGCTTAATAAACTTAGTTAAACATCTGTTTTCAAAAATCCTAGCTTAAATCAGTCCCTAATAATCTAAAAATACAAAAAAGATTTTTAAAGGGGTGTTTGGGTTAAGGTTCTAAAACAGGTCAAAATGAGTTTAAAATAGTTTTGGGTCACTAAGCTAACTTTACCAAGCCATTTTAAAGCCTTTTAATAAGTTTTCATAAGTTTTTAAAGTTTTAAATCAAGTTTTATAGTATCATCTATCATAACTTTAAACCTGTGCTTTTCTAGTTCATATTATGGCTTAAAAGCTTAGAGTTTGATTAGGTGCTGTTTTTATCAATTTCATGCTTGTTTTTTAGTCTTTTATGCAAAAGTATAAGTGTGCAATTGTTATTTTAAGTCTAAGTAAAAAAAAACTTCCTAAATATCTAGTCTATTTTCAAAGTCCAAAAGCCTATTTTCAATTGAAATTTTGAGTTGGACTAAGCTTGTGTAAGGATCTGATTTTGAGAATAAAAGCTTATTATACATCAAGCTTAATCTGTTTTCCCTTTTTAAGTTTTCACAATAGCCTTTACTAGCTTAAAACTAAGGCTGCAAAAGCCCTTTTGTCTTTTATAAAAACTTTGAAAAAACCAAAACATAAGAAGCTGCTTAGACTCCCAATCTCAGCAGTCATTCCTAGCTTATCTCTTTAGTTAATTTTTATAACTCTGGCTTATTTGTGTTAATTGACTATTAAGCTTTGTCTTTTTTTTCTCCTTTTAGCCATTTTCTAATTGCTTATCAGTTCTTAAAACTTAGCTTAAAAGTAGTAGTTTAGTCCTTTAAGAGTCATTTTCAAGTTAACTGTCTATTTGCCTTTTTATGTATTCAGCTTATTCTGTTTGCTAAATCCTTGTCCCTAGTGCTTATTAGGTCAAGGTGTTGGCATGTTTAAACTTATTGAGTTTTCAATTTGCTTATTTAGTTAGTAGTCACCAAACTGTTTAGTTAAAAACCACTTAGCTTTATATAAGCCAACTCTTACCTTTAAGTGCTTATTTCTGGCTTATTTTAAGTTTTTAGAAAAAGTTGTTTTACAAAAGTTGCTTTTTTTCCTTATTCTATAAATGTCTTAAAAAGAAAATAAAAAAAATATTTTTTTTATAAAAACCAAGGTCTAGGACTCGAACCTAGGACCTTAGCCTCAACACACACACGTATTTAACACCACTCCCCTCTACAATTTGCGCCCATGGTACTTTTTCGTTAAGTATCCCAACTAGTTTATATTTAACCCCTTTTTGCAACTAAAGATTATCAGCCCTTTTGGGCTTATTTCCAGCTTATTCAATTAGCTGGTGATTGCCTTTTATTTTTCTTAGATTCCAGACTGTTTAAAGTACTTTTTATAATTTTTTTAGATTTTTATGAAATTGTTTAGTATTTTTAATATTTAATTTAGATTAAAACTGTTTTAATTCATAATAAATTAAATAAAAGTCAAAAAAATAAAATTCTTTTTTCTAAAATTTTCTTTTATCATTTAACACTTTTAAAAATTAAATTAGCTTTTCTAGGGTTAAAATTTGATGTTTTAGGTTTTTAGGTCACGTTTTAAATTCCCGTTAACGTTTTTCGTGTTTAATTCGTTTTAGCTTTAATTGTTGCTTGTTTTTAGCTGTTATTTGCTTTATATTTGTAGAAATTAGAATCCAAATCAAAAAATCTTAATCCATTCAAAATCCCGATTACAAACGTCAACACGAAGTTCAATTCACGCCTCGTCGAGAAACAAAAACGACCCGGGAAACGAATAGAAGGGGTTACTTTCGAAGTCGATACTTCCGGAATTATATTTTATTTGTGAGTCGGTTTGTCGCTTG
This sequence comes from Tanacetum coccineum, assembly GCA_026074375.1. NCBI lineage: Eukaryota > Viridiplantae > Streptophyta > Magnoliopsida > Asterales > Asteraceae > Tanacetum > Tanacetum coccineum. The sequence continues at coordinate 7,395 of BQNB010001874.1, read as the reverse complement.
CTAAAAGTGATTTGCCGGTTCGCCTATATTATATATATATATATACTATTGACACGATCAATTTTTAGCGCCGTTGCCGAGGAGGCTGTGTTACGAATTTCAAGTTATCATTTGAAGATTGTTTTTTGAAGATCCTTCCTCGGAAGTTATTTTTGTTTTTGTGAATATTTTTGTAAAAAAAATAAATAAATACAAAAATATTATAAAGTAATCAAAAATCCAAAAAAATAAAAAACCAACTAAAGAAATCGAGTTGTCAATTGTTAAATCGGCTCACCTTTAGACTACAAACTATAAGAGAGGTATAAGGAGGGTCGATCCGATGAACTTCGACCCGAAAAGAGAAGGTTTTTAATAGCTTCGCGCTTTCCCGCTCCTCCGCTTCTTTGTGCGTATTCTAGAGAGCTACCATGGGCAATTTGACTTCTGGCTACCAAAAATATTGTGTTTGTTTTTAATAAATAATATAAAAAAAATCTCAAAAATATTCTTCTTATCCCCATTTGTTTAATTCTCATGACGTCATACAACCGACGGTGTTGTTTTAAGTGTGGGGGTCCGTTTGGTGGTCTATATTGTCGACAATGTACTTGTGTGCGGTGTAAATGGAATTATATGGATTAACTTTGTGCTATATACTGTGGTGAAGCTGAAAAATCATTCGATAATGATTAGAAACCGATTTCTTTCAATGATTTTTTCAAATCACTTCCACAACCCCAAACTTACTCTTCTAAATCATGTGGGAACGCTGCTTACGATTGCCCAACACAAGTTCCGTTTATCTCTAATCCAAACCTATGTTACAATCAAGACTTTGACAATAATTTTCCACAAACTTTACCTATTTTTCAACAACAATTTCATTGTTGTGATAATTGCGGGGGTCCTCATGCGACTTTTGAGTGTCAACCAATGAATCAAGATTTTCCTTTCTATAATTCTTCAGGTCTTGACCAATATCAACCCTCGTAATATCCCGTCGTTCATCAATCTTCGAAAGAAAAAAGTATCACAGAAATAATCGAGGAGCACTATAAGGGTATGCAAACAATGATGCTAAAAATGTTTGAAATTCATCGGCAAAAGCAAGCAGAGCAGAGAGAAGAAGAAAAGCGTAGTGCAGAAGAGCAGGCGGCTCAAGTTAGTCCTCAATATTGGAAGCCTCCCATTTGCTATGATGACGACGAGGAGTGTTCTATTTACATAAGATATTATTATAAGAATTCCCCTATAGCATTCGCATTCGACTCGCCAATTACGGACTATCTCATAACGGAGGATGAGCATCTTGACACCATTCAGGAAACGAAATCGGACGAAGTAATAAAGTCTAGTGTTGAGGACCTTATCCAAACCTCAAGTGAGTCCGAGGATTTATCCGACATTGAAAGTGAGTATGATTTGCCTTTTGTGATAATTCTCCAGATTTTAACAAAGATTCTGAGATTTTCTCTAATCCTCTCTTCGATTCTAAAGCTGATTATACCTCTAGTGATGACGAGTCATCTTCTGAGGAAAATGTTCCAGAAGAAAATTTTAAAATTTACTCGAATTCTCTTCTCGAATTTGATGAAGAAATCTTTTCTAGTGAAATTAATCCGCTTTATAATGAGGTGTTAGAAGATCTCAATTCAATTCCATCGGGAAATGAAAATGATCACTTTAATGCTGAATATGATTTAATAGAATCATTGCTTAATAAAAATACCGTGATAACTTTCCCTAAGATTGATTTCCTTCTCGAGGAGTTCGTAGGTGAGCTCGCTCTTATCAATCCAATTCCACGAGGAATTGCTAAAACTAACTTTGATCCGAAGGAAGATATTCGTCTTATTAAGAAGTTATTGTATGAAAATTCATCTCCTCGACCTCCGGAAGAACTTAATTCTGAAATTTATGATGCCATGATCGAATCTTTCTCCTCATCTCCTATCCTCGTGAAGGATAGTGGCTTTCTGATGGAGGAGATTGATATATTTCTTGCTATGGATGCCTCGATACCACCAAGTATTGATAGTGACGGCTATGACTCTGAAGAGGATAATCCTTTTCTTGAGTATGAGCCCGATCCGAGCAAGTTGACTAGAGTTTTTGTGGAATATATTTTTGGAGAACCTAGAATTCATATGCCTAATGTTTTACCCACCCATCCTACCCTTTGTCAGGATCTGGACATCACTCTTTCTATTGATTTCAGCAGATCCGATCTTGTAATTTCTTTTCCTTCCAGAAATAGAAACAAGACTTTCGATCCGGGAATATCTATTGAAGTCCAATCCAAGAGATTTCTATCACTAAATAAATTTTCTATCTCATTCATCAGTGATCCTCTTTCTCCAGTGCTTGAAACATTGCTTCCATTTTCATCCGAAATTGAGGACAAAGTTTTCAATCCTGGAATTCTTGATTCAAAAGAGGAGAAATCTCCTCATCTATTATCTCATCGGGGCTTTAAAGCTTTCAAGATCATTCATAATTTCCTTAATGAAAACCCGATGATGATCTATGGAGGGGACATGCCAATCTTGGATGTTCCTTATCTCCATTTTTATCCTCCTTGACCAAATCAAGTATGGGGGATTGAGTCAGGCTCAATACTCGGTTAACAAAAATAAGCGCTTCTCAGGAGGCAACCCGTGTTTCTGTTTTCTGTCTGTTTTCTAATAAGTGTGACATGAGGGGGCTCGCCCCTTCCAATTTTGTGTTTTATGGTTTGTTTATGTTTTATGTGCAGGATTGTCCCAGATTATAAAGACTCTCGTGCTCGTGGTTTTGTCTAACGCTCACTCGGTCTTCATCCATTTGCATGCTTATTTTGGGAATCCTATATCCTTGATCTTATTGACTAACGTTTAATCTTTGGCATAATTAATAAACGGCTTTAGATTTACGTGAGATTCCCTTTTATATTAGGATTATACTTTGGAATTAGTATGAGGGGGTTGGCAACCCCCACACATTAAGGATAATATATCGTTCTAGTATGAGGGGGAATCTTTCGATTTGATCCCACTTGCATTTGTCTATGTCTTTCACGTAATCCCGTTTTACCAAGAAAATACAAAAAAAATTACAAAAATAAAATAAGTGTTTATCACAAATGTTGACTTTCCGCTGGTGAGAATAAGAATAATTTTTGACTTTACCAAGCATTTTGAGCTCTAGCTTACTCCCTTAACCTTTATAATTATATAAGCTTTTGCTAGTCTTTTATACAAGAAGCTTTAAAATGCGAATTCTAGCTCAAAAGGCCAAGATTTTGCAAGTTTTCATGAATGACTTTAAATATGCAAGCATTCGCGGATCTTTTTATTAAAGATTTTAAATTTGCGAAGAACGAAAAATGATAGAGTTAAATATAAGTTGGAATGCTAAGTAAGGATTAGTTGGAAATCTTAAAAGCTCATAAGTGTAATTTGTGGGTTTTTCTCCCAGTAGCTTCTAGAATGACTAATAATACGTGCTCTTTTTGAAAGACAAGTTAGAGTTTTATCACTCTTAAAAGTCCGTTAAGATCAACATTTTGAGTAAAAAGCTTTATCGATGAATTGATAAATAAGAGTTTTTGATCAAAATATATTTTTATTTTATAAAAAGAAATTTTCCCGGTATACTGTGTAAATATGAAATGTTGCAAAAAAAATTAAAAAAATAAATTAAATTGAAAAATGAAAAAAAATTGATGAAAGAAATGAAAATAATATGAAAAATATAATAATCTTGCTAGTATATGTTGCTTAATAAATAAAGGGAAAATGTCTTTTTCTAAAATTTATACATTCTTTTGAACTTAAACTTGTTAATCCCTACAGAACTTTGAAACCGGACGTTTGTTAATTCTTATCAGTATTCTCTATGAGGTGTCAAAAGCCTGGGCACTTGGCCGATGAGGTCGGGAGGTTCCGAGAAGAAAGTCGCTCTAAAGGAATTAACTTACCTACAATGTCTTGATTTTGGAGGAATTAGCTTGCTTTGAGTTATAAACTTACTAAGTTTTACGGAAAAATTTTAGTAAAGGGTTTAGAAGTCGGAGAGTCTCGACAAATTATTCTCTGTGGGGTGTCAAAAGCCCGATCACTTAGCCGACGAGGTTGGGATGTGCCGAGAAGAAATGTTGCTACATGGGACAATCTCACCTTTGAATTCATATAACTAAAAGTGGAACGAAAAACTTGGAAAGGTTATAATTATCTAAAAACGTGGGTTGGATGGTTAAAATTCAAACTGAGCACACACACCTTAATTTATAATACCTGTCGGGAGGAGAAGTTTTACACAAATTGCAAATATGAGTAGCGTTAGCATCCCAACTTGTAATTAACAATGATTTCGTTTTTAAGCTTAGTTTGGGAATAAATGAAAAATCAAGGACGACGAATTTATCCTTCTAGGGCACCTTAGGATTGAGGTGTTTCTTATTCAGTGATCCTAAAAGCTATGATCAATAATGGAAGTCCAGCATGTTGTACATAATGAAAAATAAGAAAATGTGTGCAAGAAAGAGAATGGTAAACGGGGAGTGTTTAAAAAACTAGTAATTTCTTAATCCCTTTTAATTTTACACTTTGCTACTTTTCAGGGTATTTAATTTAAGGGGGTTGAAATTTTTGGTTTTCTTAACATGGATTTACTTCATTGCGTGAGGACACAACAGTCTTCATGTTCTGAACCGCTGAAAGTATTTTCGCGAAGCTCCTTGAGATATTGCCCTTTTAATTCAAAGTGAGTTTTGTCATTAATCTTGGCCCTAATAACTCCCGACCCATAGTTTCCACGGGTCTTGCTCATGTATTGCTCCATTGTTTCCATCATAATTTTTGTAGTTTCTTCTTCTGAATGTTCATTGGTGTCAAAAAATAAATCGAGCTCTGGTGAACTTGATTCCACAAGACCAGGTGTCTCATAGAGCCTCCTTTTTTAGCGGAATGCACTTTTCGGGTTTTCAAAAGGTGTAATTAGTTACTTAGTGAAACTTCTTGTCATGCATCACCTGAAACAGAGGATAATAAATCAGTAGGATAGGCTCTTTGGAAAGAATACAAAAAATTAAACACGAAAATCAATTTTTTTAGTTCTGTTACTGTATCAGATAACGAATATGCCGTATTCAATTAATTTGAATACGCCGTATTGTCTCCTAAAGGTAAATACGTCGTATTGATTATACAGAATACACCGTACTGTTTGGAAGAATAGATACGTCGTTTAGACTGTAGAAATCAATACGATGTTCTGAGTGGAAAGGTTGATACGTCGTATCCAAGTGGTGGATACGAATTATCTGTTGATTTGTCAAAACATGATACTTAGAAAACAATTAAATAATGCGGGAATTTAAACACATAATTATATCACACAATTAAATTAATCACAAACAGAATTAAATTACATTAATTAAATTAATCTAATGGTTAGAAATACTAATAAAATTAAAAGTTAAATTTTTTCACTCCCTAGCAACAGCGCTAAAAACTTGATGCGCTGTCGTGTAGGGTCAATTTATTGATTACCAAGTTTTAAATTTATATTTAGCCTACTTATCCTAAAACAACACTTTAACGGGCAGTGTAAGCATTCGGGTGGAGTTTCATGGTAAGTAGGGTGTCGAACGCTAAGAGCGAGGTCGTTAACCTTATAATCTATCAATATTTTAATTATTTTAGTCACGTTAATTCTAATTACTTGTTAAACCTATGCTATATACGCTTTTAACGATAGTTGGGGGTTTCAGCCTAAG